>JAVSBV010169085.1:0-13973 GCA_033117975.1 Parotocinclus spilosoma | reverse complement strand
TCTGTCCTTCATTGATGTGATCCATGAAGTATTTTGGCAGGATAGTGGAGTAGTTTGCCATTGCTTTCTCCACCCCTCTCCATTTATCCAGGCTTGGGACTGGTGTGCAGCTGTTTCCAGTTACATGGCTGGGGTAGTTTGCATACACAAGTCATTGACAATTTGGAGACGCCAATTAACCTAACATGCATGTCTTTGGACTGTGGGAGGAAACCGTTGTACCCGAAGTAAACCCACGCAGACACGGGGAGGACATGCAGACTGCACACAGAAAGGACCCAAGCACCCTGGGATTGAACACGGGACCTTCTTGCTGTGAGGCAGCGGTGCGACCCACCGAGCCACCGTGCTGCCCTCTTGTTTAATATTACCCCCTGATAGTTGTAATTGTGTACTTTGTGTCTTTGAAAGCAGGGGTTGTGTGATCAATAGGTTGAATGTGTGTATACACAGTTGCATTTATTAAAACTTTTTTAATAATCAATACCAACATCCAGAGCAAAGGTTCTAATGTAGGCAGGCAGAGTAACGCAAGGAATGATGATCATAAATTCAGGATGCCAAGGGGTAGCCAGTAGTCTGCTATCTCCCAAGTCTACCTATATAGTCATTTGGTCAATGAAACATAGTGGTAAATTAAAAAGTGACACAGACTGTTATTGCCATTATACACTATTATAGAGTAAAAATAAAAAAAATCTCCACATAAAGCAGCTGACCCATTTCCCCTAGAGCAGAAAAGTTTAAGGGGCTAGCTCAAGTGGCAACTTGGTTTATACCTTTAGACCTTAGGCCTTCATAGTCCAGACACCTAAAAACAGAGTTACCACAGTGGCCTTTTTAGGCCACGATCACATTAGACATTTCCCTTACTGCTAGACATTTGCGTTACTAGCATTACTGCTGCTTCAGCAGAGAAAAAGGGCTTTGAAAGAGAAAAAAAAAACTGTGGGGTCATCATACTCGCTATGTGATATACAAAATGTCATGCTGATACACGGTTACTTTGTGTAACAAATATTGTCTACCAAAATATGTCATTTTTGTTATGTCATTACAGACAGGGTGTTTGGGTGGTGCAGATGTCTGAAAAACTAGACCATCACCATCAAGTTTCACGCACAATTTGCTGCCTGAGGGACTAGAAGCACTGCAGGTGCTGCAATGGCACTGGCGTTCCAGATCCACTTATGCCTGGGCTCTGTGTTCTTTGGCGATAGGTGCCAGAGCCCCTGAAACCCTGACAATGAGAATCAGTCAAAAACGAGAATAGACAGGTGTTAGACCTCTATATTATTACACTTCATTACATGCACCATCTAAAATATACCACCTCCAGGTAATGACTCATAGTAAACCTCACAACGGCTCAGCTGTATTGGCCTGAAATTTAACACATATTAATAAATAAGAATCAATAAATGGCAGTTGTTCAGCCTTATTTTTATTTGTGCTATGTACAAACGGCTGTGCTGTAAGCAATGAGCTCCAACAATGTTCACAAAGTTCCGACTACATGACTGCACATACTAAAAAGATGGAGTACGCTTGAGTTCCTGTTTCAGGTGTTGGGCCACACATGCCTGAAAAGTGGGTCAGTAAAGAGTGGCTTGTCTGCATGACAACCATGCACACGAAGAGAAAAGATTTTCAAAAAGCCTTGCCACTTTTGGAATGGCAAAAGAGCTAAAAGTGTATTGCAAGAGAACTCTAATCTACATTTACAGCATTTAGCAGACGCCATTATCCAAATGGACATTCGACTGGCAGCTTGGCAGAACCAGCAATTAAAGTCACAAGCTTCTCATTAGCAGCCCAGAGCATTAACCACCGCTGTATAAATGATACTGTAATAATTTGACTTAAAATTCAGATATTATATGGCCTTAATTCAACTTTGTATGTTACTGAAAAGTAAGTCAGCACTTACAACTGTTAGCAAGCGCGCGCACCCACGCACATTAATGTCAATTTAAAGTAATCAATTAACCTAACATGCATGCCCATGGATTGTGGGAGGAAATCGGAATACCCAGAGTAAACCTATGCAGCCACAGGACGGACATGCAGGCTGCACACAGAAAGGACCCAGGCCGCCCCACCCTGATATTCAACCCAGAACCTTCTTGCTGTGAGGTGTCGATGCTACCCACCGAGCCACCTGTTCCGCAGCTCAATAATGTAAACAAGTTAAACTGCCGTTGAGTCTTTAAATTGCTTCAAGTGACACGGAGGCAAGTGATGGCAATATAGTCAAATGAGCTCTTTGTTTAATAAATAATTATTACAGATGAACCATGACAACTTGGCCAAAAGCACGAGCTAACAAGATGCAAAGGCTCACTCTTTATGTGTGCTGTCTTTTCTTGTCACCAATATAGTTCTGTCTATCCATTTCTAATTCAACTGCCATCTTGAATATATTGCCATGTTGATTTTTTGGAATATTCAATCGACAGATAATCAGATAAATAGTTTTCTATCTCAAAAAGACACCAAAGTGGAAAAACAGAATTATGGAAGCACAAACATGACTTGGCCCAATTCCCTGCTCTCATGTAGCACTGTTTGAGCTAATGCTCAACAACCAGCTCCAGATTTAGAGACAATGCTATTACCCCAGGAACCGCAGAGTGCAGCATATGTTTCACTGCTGTTTAAATTATTTCTAAATACATAAAAAACACACACACACACACACAATCCAAAAACTGCAACATATGCTGTCTAGAAGCCCATTTTCATGATAAAACAGATCACCAAAAGAGTTAGACACCTGTGCGTAAGAAAGTGATACCTCAGCACTTAATTCCAGAAACAACATTCCGTGCCGGATTGCCAAGCACCAAGATCATTTTTACCATAAGAAATAATGTAAGCTGAATGAATCCATTCCAGAGCCCCAGAAAATCCACACTGTATAAGGCATTATATGCATTAATGAAGCTGTATTGTATACTAGGTACCTATAAAGTAATCCCACTTTAACATTTTTATGTGTGGTGATGTTTGTTGTGTTACCCACAGGGGTTCTAACAATTGTGTAACAAATGACGAGTGCTGAAACAATTTCACCTCGTCAAAATGCGTTAAAAAACATTTTTAACAAGTAGCAAAGCAATCAAGTCACGAGGTATATCTGTACTTTATTAAACAGTTCGGTTACAAATATTAGCACAAACAAAATTTTTACTGTCATACTTCAGAAAACTGAACTGCTGCTTATGCTCCTAGTGTTGCAGGACACCGAGATGAGATATATCCATTTACTATATATCCTAACAGCTAAATATAAGTAGTTTAGTCTGTATTTGTTTAGAAGAAAAACTAAACAAAAAACTACCTCTATTTCACAAAATGTGACAAAATGTTGTCAAAACCATTACAGTACCCATTCTGTTTTGTTAAGCCCTAACGAGAATGTCAAAGAATGTAGGAAAAAGAGAAAATACCCAGTGAGTAGCATTGGCTTTACGACCACAGTGCATCCATCTTCTAATGACTACTTTCAGCAGAATAACGATCCATGTCAAAAAGCTCAAATCATCTCAAACAATTAGTTCATTGTACTTAAATAGTCGCTGTAGTCAATAGATCTCAATCCAATAGTGCACCTTTGGGATGTTGTGGGACAGAAGATTTCCATTCCATTCTTCATTGTTTTTGAACAAGATACAGATACACATACACAGAGAACAGGTCAGTATGTTAGTATGAGGATTAGGAATAAGATACAAATAAAGCAGACTAGTAGGGTCATTTGGCCAAGATACCCATATCAATTTAACTTGGTAAATTGGGAACCCAAATAATTAATGAACGGATAGATAAACAATCACAATATTTTTATTTCACTTGACTAATCAGAATCTTAAATAATATGATTCTGTAATTTGAATCGGCACTGTGTAGACATAAATACAATATATATGGTTACTACATTACCATTCTGTTCCCAGTCAAAAGTATCCAAACATACATTATGCTCAAGGCTTGGTCTTCGGCACCGGATTTTGCATCACTAACTAAACACACTGGTCTCCGGCAATAAGGCTGTGTACTAAAGACATTTCAGCACTAACATGTATTCTAAAGCTAACAGACCAGAGCTGAAATATGGCGTGGTAACAGTCATATGAGCAGACTTGTTGGCTGATGCTTAGCAAATAGCCCAGGGCAGACAAAAAGGAAAAGGAGATGCAATTAGCCACAGGCTTTTGGCGGTTCATCATTTAAATGTTAGCACTGGCAGCTTGCTTTGCTGTTACACCAAGGCTAAAGCCATGTAGCAGTTCCAGTCTGAACATTTAGCAGGCATCCTTATCCAGAGACACTTACAACTGATTACAACAGACTCTTATAATACTAGCAACTGTGGGTTAAGGTCATTGCTCAAGGACCCAAAAGTTACAGCTTGGATGATGCTTGCTTTTGGATTCCTAAAGGCTCGGGTGACTGTGAGTATAATGCAATATATCTATGAAAACAAGCTTCATTTGCATTTTCTTCAGTTTTAAACCCTTGACCTTCTGGTCCAGAGTCCACTACCTGAAACGCTAGGTTACCAATGTCCATTAAACATGTCGATGTAATGCATTTAATTAAACTTCCATGTTGTAATTGTTTTGTATTGTGTACGCTTGTAATGCCAGTGTAGCTGTATGAATAATCTGTATTATAGAGAGGAGGTATTCCTTTCCCACGCTGTGCTAATGCTGGAGCAGGAACTGGTTGTGCTTTAGTTATGAAGCATATCTTTAAAAACAGTCAATATTCCCACCAGTTAAGAGTCAAAATACAGTATTAAATAATCTGAAATGTGAAGCTTACAGTGCACTGCACAAAACATACCCAATGGAGAACACTGCAAAACTGACTCAGACTTTTCATTTACATTTACACCATTTAGCAGACTCCCTTATCCAGAGCGACCTTCAATTAATACAGTCTTACAATCCAAGCAATTGTAGGTTAAGGGCCTTGCCCAGGGACCCAACTGTGGCAGAGGTGGGATTTAAACCCTGGACCTTCTGGTCCATAGTCCAGTATCTTAACCACCAGGCCACCACGGTCCCATTAGTTCATCCAAAGCCAATTGTTCAGTAATTATACATAGCACATAGGTATTATATAACAGTAATACCCTTTTTGGACAGGTTTCTGATCTGCCAACATCATAAAACTGCTAAAGTGTGGGAAGATTAGATTGCAGGACAAAAGCGGAATATGGTAAACTGTAATGCCATTTATTAGTGAGTCTAGCACATTGTTTCGAGCTTGAGGATAAATGTGTAAAGGATATCTAAAATACAAACCATTCTAAACAATGTACGAATCACACTGGTGGGAATTAGAGGAATCTACAGAAAAAAGTTATATTATAATCTATAGCATAATCTCATATGGGGTAGGTTCTTATTTATTTAAAATAACATCAGCATCAAAAGCTATTCATGACAGGAGTAAGTCTGTAACAATATTAGTCAAACCCAAACTAGTGCAATTTGAAGCGACAAATTAACCTAACCTTGCATGTCTTTGGAGTATGCAAGGAAACCAGAGTACTCACGCATCCACAGGGATCACATACAAGTGTATCTCTCATAGATAAAGTATAGTTATATAGGCGTCACTGTTTCCAGTAGAACTGAACAAGTGGTATTTACTAATCTGACTGACATCAGCACTTTAATTCCCCTCAGATCCAAACAGATTTCTCAATATTGAGTGCACAGTGCTGAATTCCAATGCATTTATATTACAGGAGGTAAGGGGAAGGCCAAGGCCAACCGTTTTACATGCTAACAAGCAAGACAAATTATTTTTTACTGTTGTGAAAAAAGTTATTTACAATGCAATTTGTTCTTCACATCCTTACTAAACATACACTGTATTTGAGATAACACTTCAGTGACTCCTGGTGTCAATCAACATTCTGCCATTTCCTTCTAAGCTGACAAAAGAACTTTTCTGGCTTGAATAATGTTCAGTGTTACAGTCATTTTCCAAAATCTAGTTAAATGATTGCTTAGAAGAATGATGTGAAGAATGAGTGGTGTCCACAACATTAGTACAGTATCCACAGTTCAGAAATAAGTTGTGTTCACGACAGTACTCACTTCACTCACTCTTCACAACAGTTTAATCTGATTCATGAGAGCTGTGGCTTACCTAGGTACACAGGGTGTAAGATGGAAACCATACCTAAACAAGGTGCTGGCCCAATGCACGGCATGCACACTTCAACACCAACATATTATTAGAATTTGGGAGGAAACCAGAGGACCCAGAGAAAACCTGCACCCAATATAGGAGAACGTGCAATTTACACAAAAAGCAGTGGTCAAGGCTAAAAGCCACTTTTCACGAGTTTTCACCGTTCCACATTAAAACTGACACTGGCCAAGAGGCAACATTTTTTGGCAAACAAGATTTCGTAATGAAGAAAAATTCTGGGTGCAAAAGTGGCAAACTGATTTAGGATAATATTTCTCCATGTATATACATGATGCAAGGTAATTTTTTTTGTCTTGTACAGATACTGTACCAGCAGTCGGTCAGATCACAGCTTCAGCGTTCACTATTGACCTGTGCCTGAGCGCAGTTTGCAGGCCCTCCCCTTTTCCGAGTTTACTCCAGGTGCTCCCACAGCCTAAAGACATTCGTCAGGGTAACAGACTACACAAAACTGGCCAGATTTGAGCAACTATGACTAGTTTAAAATGGATCTAAACCTAATCCAGTCGCAAATCGGTGAGCGTCTTTAAAATGAAAGATTATGAGGTTGTTCACTGTAATAACCAAGTATAGCAACCTACCTAAAACTATGATGAAACACAAGCCTGATGGCCTCATTTGCTTCAAATGGTCAGAGGAATACAGGAACAGTGTAATGCACTGAAATAAAGACAGCTGCCATGCGCTGAATGTGCACACATGCATGAACACACAAACACATATGTGCACACCCGTCCTTCTATCATCGGGGGGACTTTTCATTAACATAATATTGCTGTGGTTTATTAAAACTACACCCACCGAAACCTAATATTAACCTAAAATAGACAAACTATCGCTGAAATAAAGTTGCCGTGTTTGTTAAAAGCTATTTCCTTTGTTAAGAAGCCCACATACCCAGTAGCCAAGGAACACTCCAGCTAAAAATATCTGTATATGTAGTAAGAGTGACTGAAAGTGCTTTGCATTTGCCAGAAGTGCATCATTCCAGTTTAGTGTTACCGTAGCGTTACTGTGCTCATCTCCCATGAGCATATTTATTAGAAACCGCTTACTTTGTATTTTATTAAAATTGTTTATATTCTCTCTCAATAAACCCCTTGTGTGATTAAGAGACTGGGCCGTGGCGTTGCTTTTTGAATTTCACATTTTAATGCCTTAATTAATCTCACATAATGAAGGGCTTTAAATATACTATAGTTACATTTTTTGAGTCACAGCACAGCACAGACATTTCTGGTAAAGGTCCAGGCCTTGTGCTTGAAGCTTAAGAGGGAAAGAGGGCTTTCCTGCCAATAAGTCAGCTGGTTAAAAACCTTGACCTGCCTATCAGACTAACAGCCAGCAGTTCTGATGGAGTCCGAGTCCAACTCTGAGAACAGGAAGCACAGCCAAACAGAGACAACCTTTATTTCTGGTATTTTTAATGTAATCCCAAATAGAACAGACACACACAGACACACCCAGACATACACACATCATTTAAAATATCCCCTTATTTTTTGAGCAGTACTTTGGTATAGTGAGGGATCAATATCCGAAATGTTACATACAAAATCACTACACGTCTTCTGCTTTGACCGTTTTCATGTTTTTCTGGCCATTCTATAGGTGTATGATGTAGCTTCCTACTATCTACATCAAATGCACTACAAAGCAAAAGCCTTCCATACCCCAGGTGGAACAATACATAAATAATAAAATCATTTGCTATTAGTCATTACATTAAAAAATGTACCTTTATTTTTTGTAAATATTGTAATCTTTACATAAGATTAAGAATGCTTACATTCATATGATGTAAACGAAATTTTTATTTTGGCTCAACAATGTCAGTTGATGACATCAAACAATGCATGTCTCATGCGTTTTACTGATTAAACACTGCCAGTCACACTACTCTTAATGCACGTTCTCATAGCTCTTGGCTCAGGAATATGGTATAATGCATTAAACTAATCAATATTCCCCCAGTTGCATGTTTTCTATTACCACCATTACCCCAAAGCACAGGTTTGGGACTGCTGTTTTGTTAAACAGTTCTGGGTATCACACCCACTCATTTTTCCTATCCAGTTCATCCTGGTCAGGGTCGGAGGAAAGCCGGTGCCTGCTACAGTATTTACAGAATAAACAACCTACTACATATTAAATCTCTCTGGCTGCCCCTTGTGTTTCAGTCAGTTTTGGCCAGCTGGTTTTCCTGTGTCATAAAGGATTCTATCATCTGACTGACTGAATAAAGTTTCATGATTTTGTCTAGACAACGCACATAAACAAATAACTGGTGTAATACGTAGTTTTAGTGGCTTTTAAGCAATTTGTCAGTCAAAGCTGACCAGTCACCTTACAGAAAATAAACATAAAATAATAATCTTCTTATAGGAAAGCGACATTAAATAAATTGTAACCAGGTTTTAAAGTAGGATATTATCTTCACTCACCAAACACTTTATTAGTTAAACCTGTTCAACTGCTACGTAATGCAGATATCTAATCCATCCCCCAAAAGGTGTCGCAAATAACGCTTACAGTAAAATTTCACAGACACACATGCGTATTTAGTCTCAGGAAATCGCAGGACCAACCATTTCTTTGTGTATTTCCAACCAGACTATATGACCCATCCTCATTATGTCCTGCCATCTCTTATTCTCTTTATTCTGCTAATTCTAAAAATCAATAAAGACACTTATCAAGAGGAGAGATCAGTGCAGCTAATGAAACCTAATCAGAATGACTCATCTTAGGGAAGAAGGCAACATGAAGTGAACAACCTCTTTCAAAATACAGCTGATGCCAGCCTCAGATGTTATCCAGAAAATAACCCTATTGTTACACTTTATAAAAAGCAGATTCCAATGAAAATAGTGGGCTATGATATTACCAAAGTTTCTTTAGATCCCAAATGACCAGCCAGAGATGACACTGTGAAAGAAAAAAGACCCTAGACCACAGGATCTAGATCATAAACTGTGATCAATGCATTCCTAATGGGCCAATTTAGAGCAACCACTTAACCAAAAAAAAATCTGAATATCCAGAGTAAACCCATGCACAAAAAACGACACACTGACTGACTATGAGGCCACTAGAGATGTGAGGTGATCCTGCTACTCGCTTGCATTGCCGTGCTGCCTGGATAAATGCTTTTAAAATAAAACCCTTTTCCCACTGCCTCATGTGTGTGGCTCCTTGATAAAATTTCACCTCCCACAAGAGATGAATAAAATATATTATTTTATCTAGAAGCAAAAAAGTGTGAATTTCATTTCTTGTGGAATATAGTCCTCTGATAACTACTATCCACAGGGGCTGGTTTTCATAACAGTCCTGGTAGCTAAAAAGATCAGGTTGCAAAGTCGAACAACCTTAGCCATTAGCGGCTAATGCTAACTCTGCCTGTCAGTTTGGAGCTTAATCTCTATAATGTCTGCCATCCTTGAAATGACACAGCCTACTGAGAGCAGCGCTGCTCATTCAGATGACTCATCCGATGCCTCAAATAGACACTCACTCACGCACGCACGCACGCACACACACACACACACACACACACACACACACACACACACACACACACACACACACACACACACACACTTTTAGCAGTGAGGTATGTACAGCCTCTCATGGGTAAAACGCTGCACAGCAACTTATATAGAGCCGATAGAAAAGCTGAACACAATGTAAATTGCTGGGAGGTTTGATCCTTTTACAGTTATGAAATGTATGAAACTCAGACAATAACTGGTTTATATATGCAGTCTATCCTCTCACGTCAGGAGTTTAGTTGTATATGCATTCAGCAAGGTCTGGAAAAACGTCTTGTTGCAGTATCAGTCTTTGTAAAACAGATACCACTGAGGGTTGCAATACAAAATATTTGCATGCTACTAGGTTACCAATTGTTACTGCATTAAAAGATTATTCTAAAAAAAAGACTGAAGACAATGCTGGTTGAGAGAATGCTTTGGGGGATTTTAACATTTAAATCACCAATAACTGCTTACAAAAATATTACAAGTAATTACACCATTTAAAATCAAAAGTCAGGGTCAAATTGATTTATATAGCACTTTTTACAACAGAGCATTGTTTCAAAGCAGCTTTACAATCTTTTATTATCATAAAAAGGATACTGTGATTAAGGATGTAATTAATAATGTATTATTATTAGTATTAGTATTAATCATGTAATTATTGACCAAAATAAAAATGGAAAGATGTTAGGCTGAGCCAGAAAGCAGAGTTAAACTCAGGCAGCAAGGAAACTATGGGTTTAAACAAAAGAGGATGTAGCTGGAAGCATAAGGGGGCTTGAAATCCTGAAATCTAGAATACAATCCCAATTGCTACTCACAAAAATGAGGGAATATTTCATGAAATATATATAGGCCTAGTGTTTAAGGTACTGGACTATGAACCAGAGGGTCCAGGGTTCAAATCTCACCTCTGCCACAGTTGAGTCCCTAAACAAGGCCATTAGCCCATAATTCTTTTACACAACGCATCGCACTCTTGGAAAAACCTGCACTGAACAAAAAATGATATATTTCTGTGTTTATTTCCGAAGTAACCGTATTCAAAGTAATTGAACTCAGGTTATTCAGGTTATCCTAACTTCCTGTGGTCAGATTTAATGAAGATCTTTTTTCCAGCTTGGTATAAAATGCAAAACAAAGAAATGGTTATATTTGTTCATAACATGCAGCCCTGTATTCCTTGATGACTCACACACTTTTCCCAACTTAGAATGGTAATCATCTACAGCTTTCCTTAATAAAGAGGAAAAATATAGTTACTTGTATGATTAGTTCACCCAAAATACGTTTGTCTATAAAATCTTAACATCACAAGTAATTAATGCAGACAGTTGAGTAGGGTCCACAAAGCTTTCCTTTCCAGTGTAACTGTTCTTATTTGATGCAGCTATTATCAAACGGATGTTAGCTAGTCTGTGAGTGACAGTTCAATCAGTTCAAGTGCATGGACACTGAAGCACTGCAGAGAATCCTGCTGTGTTCCTGATCTCCAAACACAAGAACAGCAATATAGATTCCCCTTCCTGTCAATGTCTCGGAGTCTTTCACTTGCCTGTCCTAGCTAAAGAGGTTTCTCTATGAATAAACTACAAGGCTGATCAATGAACAATGGATGCCAATTACTAAAACATAGAAATCATGCTGCACATAGAAGCGGCATCACCCTGCTTAGTCCCAGATACCAAGAAACGGAGACGGTAAAAGAGTGTTATTTGCTTAATGTCTATATTCGCCATTTAAGATTGTAGAGGCACTGATTCTTGAACTGGATTTTTATACAGCGTTGAGTTACCAAAGTGGATACATTTCACCACAATTTGTCTTTAATAAAGACAAACATTCAGAACAGATAGCTGATCATGAAGGTATTCACCGCAGCAAAAATGTCCTCAAATGAAGTAAAAATGAAGACCAATAATTTTGACACTGACACTGTAATAAATCAGTTAAGGGATTAAGAAAAAATTAAAATCCAATACAGTGTAAAGTGCCATGATATTTAATGACAGGTATGCTCTGTTTGACATCCATCGGATCAAAGTCTGTTTGCTTTAATGGTCATAATAAATATAATAGGATATAAAAATGCGACTTATATACAACTAGTCTGCCACTGCATGACAGAAAACTAGTATGAGTGGACCCCTGCAATTGCAGAAAACAACATGGTAACGTTAATTTCGTTTTCATTGTAGGTATTTCAAATTTCCAAGAAACCAAAATACGAAACTGTATTGCACAGTGTAATAATGCACTAAAAGTTTTTTTTTTTCATATTTTATTTAACTAATATTATTATTCTAAATAAAACACTTTAGTGACTATGGTAGTGCCTGGTCAATGTAAATTTCAATCAACTCTTGATGTAATGGGTAGATACCATTTCACCAAATGTACACCATTCAACAAAGTACACAAAAAGCAAACAAAATGGTTTTAGCCCTGGAACTTTGGACTGTGTCTTTTGTGTCTTTGTGTGTTGCATTGGATGTGGGTGACAGTACAGTCATGGTCCTTTTTTTCAGTGAGGCCATTTCCATCTGCTCCAGCCACATGGCCTCTCTGTTTGCTTTAGCCTGCTGGGGGAAAACATTTCTGCTCTCTCTCAAGCTACTGCCAGTACAATCAGTAGTCAGTCTCAAGGGTATAGAAGACAAATTATTTCAGACAGACTTCTACTTCCTGACTTCTTATCTCTCACTAACAACTGCGCTATATTCCCAACAACACATTTTCCTTCTTTTACAAAGAAGAATTAATTAAGATTAATGGAAGGGGACATATCTGAATTGTTTTCGTCTGCCCATTGGTTACAAAGATTGATGTCTCCAATTACAAAGGAATACAGTAAGAAGTGGTATGACACTATATACCAATTACATGATTTGAGCTAATGCAATTAATTGTGCTACAGATATGACAGCATGCATCACAACATATTCAAACCACTCAGGTGTATTGTCTGTGGGAATTTCTCACAGCAGTTGCCTGGGATAACTTTGGTCACTCAGTCATTACAAATGAGTGATCATGAGAGAGCTACAAACAAGGGTGGGGTTGGGTGGAGGCTGATCCAGAGTTGTAACACAGGAAATACTATAAACCACTGACACTATTTCTAGCACGCCCCTGGAGCCTGGCATGCTATTTAAAATAACAACCTGCTGTACCACATCTTACCATGCCCACAGTCATTCCAGTTAAGGCTGAAATATACAACTTCATCAGCATGACTTATTTTACATTGCCTGGCCTTATTTTTATTCAGTAATTCTCCTCCCTGACTCTCCTCACTAATAAAAAAAAAGCTAAATAAAAAGTGTCTAATGATTAATTTAATCTAGTAAAGTTGATAGCGGGAGCACAATAAATAATGATATTATAATAATATAATGATAACTATTAGTCAGGTGCCACAATTAATGCAATAAATACATCCTTGATGATCACTGTTGAAGTGTTACAAAAAGTTACATCTTGGGGTCACCAAGAGTCTCAAAAACTACCACAACCACAGCCATGCCAACAGATGCCAAACGAAAATGCCTTAATGGTAAATGTCTGAAATTTGCTTAACACTACTGAAACTTTGAATGGAACCGTGCTGTGTTCATATTAAAGCAAAATTGACAAAACAAACAATGATTAACAAAACCGTTTACAGAACATAAAATGAAGCTGTTGCCATGGCCACCTCCCGCATTATCCAGAGTCCACAAAAAACATGTGAGAAGAGCTAAAGAGGAGAGTCTCAATTTCCTGTCTACGCATTCTCCAACATTCTACTCAAAATATTATTGTAGAAGACTATTTTTAGACTCATTTTACTTCAGTTAAAATATTAGATATTTATATTGTGACCAAAAGGGTAATTTCTTATAAAGCATTGTAAATTGGCCAAATTTCTTTGTTGTAGGTCCCACTGACCTTGTATTATATCACATTATTTAATCAATTAATCTTCTGTGATCACTTTCTATTGGTCTGGGATGCAGTGGGCCAGAAGTACATCCCAACTATTCAGAATCACATATGTTTAGGCTCAGTTTAGAGTTGAATCCACCTACACTACCGTTCAAAAGTTTGGGGTCACTTAGAAATTTCCTTATTTTTCAAAGAAAAGCACAGTTTTTTTCAATGAAGCTAACATTAAATTAATCAGAAACACACTCTATACATTGTTAATGTGGT
>JAVSBV010169074.1:0-13974 GCA_033117975.1 Parotocinclus spilosoma | reverse complement strand
CGGTGCAAAGTTTATAGATTAATTACCGTGAAACAGGACGTTGACCAAAATCTACGTTGACCGGACGTTACCATGGTCTCATTGTAGTTTAGATGGGTTTGTTTTATATGCAGTTGCAACATGGAATCCTATCCACCAAGCGACAGGCTGGTCATAAAGCTAGATCTCGAAAGAGAAACAGCATGGAAAAGAAAAATACTTCTGAAATTTGTTAATATCGTTTTGTACTACATTCAACTGGGAGAATTTGACCCAAATGCATTTGTGAACCTTGGAAGCCAACAGAACCTATAGGGCCAGACTGTAATCTTTTAATAAAACAAACCGAGTTAAAACAAATCAAACTTTTTTTTTTTCATGATTACGTACCTGGATTTGTTCCTCATTAGTCTCTTAAAGTGCCGTGCCAAAGGCAGCAAGTTGGCTATGGTTGGCACTACAATTGCCTTTCAGTGTCACATCACACCAGATCAGTATCAATGGAAAGGCAGAAATCCAGTCTGACTGCTGCGTCCAGGCTAAATTATAACACCAAAGAATTACTGACATTTTATGTTGGAAACACACTGTTGTACTTGAACCACACGTTCCTGCTTCTAAGATATCAGATAAGCTTTACTGATTTATTTATGAACAAGTTTGGGAGGATTTTTCTCTGAACAGGTACTATAAACTTGTTCCAGACTGTCATCATGCTATTTCATATACTTGCCAGAACTAAGATTTTAACTCACAACCTTCTGATTAATACTGCAGAGTCTTAAGCAGAGAAGCAACAGGTCTACAAAAATGTTCTTCATAACTGTTCAGTTAACTGAACGGTTTAACTGGTAATTACATGCTTATTTGTTTCCATTTTGTCCCAGTATACACGACCATTAACTATAAGGAAATGTAATATACTTGTTTCCTGGAATTGAGTTGCACATTTTACTTTAAGTAAATTTACATTTACATTTCCAAGCAATCCAAGCAATTGTGGGCCTTCCCCAAGGGCCCAACTGTGGCAGCTTGGCAAAGGTGGGATTTGAACCCTGAACCCTGGACCTTGGACCTTCTTGTCCAGAGTCCAGTACCTTAACCCCTAGGCTACCGCATTCTAGACTACAAAAATTAACCTACAATAAAATTCATAATATATTGTAGGTTATATATTATTTAATGCTCTATATTACAAAATAGTTGATGAAATAAAATATTAAAATCTTAATCTAATATTTCTTAATCTTTCCTTCTTGAGTCAGACTTGACTACTAGAAGTCAAACTTGACGTTAACGGTCATACAACAAAAAACTTTTCGAATTCAATTCACGAGTGGATTTTTCCACATTATAGATGGAATCATTCTAATGAAAATCCTGATTATACATAGTTTTTCATTTAACAGAATATTTACATGATGAATTATTACAGCCTTAAAAATTGATATTTTGTATACTCAGACTACGTGATATAGTGTTCAGATCTACTGTACACTTTTTGGCACTTTTTTCTACTTCTCTATCAGCCTGCCACAGAGATTCAAGGGTCATGTTTGTCTGGTTGTGAAAATAGGTAAACACCTGAGAACGTCTGTGTCGAGATTTTAATAGACAGTGGATGATTTGCTTCAGGCTGATGTCTCACTGTTTTTATGTGCCCTTTTAAAAAGTCCAAGTAAAAATATTTGAAAAAGGAGAAAGTAACAAATGATGTAATGTTTAAAAAATATTTCTGTGCAGATTTTTTTTTTAATTGGCCCAAACACACCTTCTTACACAGCACTCCTTATTCCCCATAAAGCTTTCCATTCTCACAGAGAACAGAGATAAGTCAGCTCTAATGAGGCACAAAGGGGAGGACAATTTATATAGAGTTTAGCTTCAGCTTTTTTAATATCATAACCTCTCAGACCTCCAGTAATGATTACACCAGGGTGTTTCAGAAACCACTGAGCTGCAAGAGGGAGGATGTGTTTAGCATTGCAGAAATAGTTTTTCAATTTGTTTCTCTCGTTACAGCGCACCACAACTTATCATGTGTCTCTCTCACACACAAGTTCAGCTTTCTATCTTTGTAGGGACATTACTCTTACATAATATTACTGTAGTTAATGCTACACCCAAACTTAGCCCTAACCTTGCCCTCAGTAACCTATAGTAAACAATTTGGCTCCTGTATTTAAAAAAAGATCCAGTTTTTGATACTACAGATACAGAACTGAATAGAAAGACATATGCTGTGTTGTGAGGATCAGAAAAACGTCTTCACAATCTAAATAAATGTCAGGTCTTTCTACTCTTGTTGGGGCATTTGGTCCTCAAAATGATATATAACATTTCACATATACCCAAACACACACCACCTGGTAAAAGAGTCATTCTGTCTCTGGTAACTGCCAAAAGTGAATCTAATAAACCCATATCAATGTTAAAATAAGGGAAATGTTCAAACCAGACTCTTATTATTGCATAAAGAAAATTGGAAAATTAGTTTCCAGTGCTTCTACACAAGTCTCTCCTTTTAGCTATGATAAATTGTGGCTTTAAAGCCCAGATAGGCAACACAGCAAAAATTAAATCATTACACATGGCATTTTCTCAGTACATGATATGCATCGTGACATTCAGGTTTGCCAGCAAAGTGCCACTTTGGTTAAGCATTTTGTTTAGGTATTGATTAAGGTTACGTATTTACTGAAGCATGATAACAGTAACTAAGCCTCTCTTACCTTTACCCTAAATCAGCTACAATTCATTCATCCAACTCATATGCTGTTTTTTCTTATTTACATTTAGACATTTGGCAGACATTCACAGTGACTAGATCTTCTGGTCCACAACTCAGTTCCTTAAGTCAAGTCAAATTTACTTATATAGTACTTTTTACAATGAAGCAAGTTTACATATTTTATAAGGAAGAAACCTCAAGGAGTTTTGAGTTTTCAAAAAGAGACCAAACCTCCCTTTGGTTTGGGTAGCTTATGTTATCTAGGTTCACAGTAATAGTTTAATAAACTGAAGCTACAGTCGAATCCAGTTAATTGGACCACCGGCTAATAGGACCAGCCGCTTATTCGGACCAAATCCTAAAGTACTGAAACAAATCCTATTATATACGTGTAATGTTATTCGCTTATTTGGACCAAAATTCCGCTTAATCGGACCAAAGAACGTGGGAAGCAAATAAGTAAAAGAAGCCACAAGTTGCAGCTTAGAGCGGATGCAAAGTGGGTCGGCGAGATACGGGAGGATTTTAGGGATCCCTGGGAGAATTTATGCTTTTATCAAAGGTCAGGAAATCCGAAAAAGTTGAGTTGACAAGAGCAAAACCTGTGGCTGCACCACCTGAGCAACCTGAGCAAGCAACTCAGCATGACATCACTTCTTCCTTTTATGCCCTGTAGTTGTAAAACAAACATGACTGGCTGGCCAGGTTCAACATCAGTGACCAACCTTACAGTCATGTTCCAAAATCTAGCTGAAAACCTTCTCATTTGATTTAAGGGGGGCAAATACCCTTACTGATAACCATGTACAATTTAGGTGGCCACAAACTTCGGTTTACTTTCGTATTTGGTGCATGACTCAAGATTACTTTGAATTTTAAAAGTTATTTAATTATAATTCATTTGCTTTTTAATAATTTCATTATTTTCGTTTGCATTGATATAAAACATGTCTAAGAATTCCCACACTGGTGAGTGAACCCAGAATAACAAACCCCAGAATCAAAGTTGTGTTCATGTACTATTTTAGAAATGCCCCGGCTGGATTGGTACATACTGTAGGTAAATATTAGTAGTAACGTTTCATGTAAGTCAATACATTCCAGTGGGAATTTAATAGGTATTTAGATTTGATATAAAGTTAGTGATTGCACAGGCATCAGCATTTTATCAGCAGACTGATATGATAATACGACTGTTTATATGAGCAAGTAATACACTGTTCACAAAAATTAGGGGTTATTTTACAGTGGGATATTTCATTTTGAAGTATCCCTGTAATTTTTGTGAGCAGTATATTTGGCTTATGACGTGCATGTTGATGTCTAATAAGCTCCTGGCTCTGATAAGCGTTATACAACAACTGGCAGCAATTCATGCTTAGCAATATGACAAGCCAAATATGCTACTCTAAATGGAAACGCATGCTTTACAAATGCTTTAGCTTTTTTTAATTAAATGATGAATTGCCTAGCTTAATGCCATCACCTGACAGTTCTAGAGACCTGGGCCCGAGCCCTAGCCTTTCAGCTGCCTGTGTGGAGTTTATATGTTCTTCCGACATCTATGTGACTTTTCTCTGTTTTCCCTCTAATATTCCTAGGTTGAGTTGGAGTCTCTATGGTGTCCTAGTGTGTGCATGTGTGTGTGCATGTTTTCCAGTCTCCGATTATCCTGGAATAACTGAATAATTATATGAATGATTGAAAGGTTGTGACTCTTCTAGCTTGTGATGATCATGATGTTTATACATATGAACAAAAAAGGCAAATTTAAAATAGCTAAATATTCAATTTGTTATGGTCATAACAACAAATTGTTGGTTAGAAATCAGAAAAAAACATAGAAAAGGCACTCATTAGTGCCCCCAAGTGTTAGGGGGAAACACTGGAAGAAGGGAAATTTGCTTACATGGTCTTCTTGTACTTAAATTTTTGATATAAAACTTAAACTAACAAGTGTTCACAATCTTCAAAAATATCTTTATGTTCCTTTTTTTCTTACAGAATTAGGTGTTAGTTGATCACCTGTCACACTTGATGCAGCCCATCACAAGCCTGAAAACAAGCTTATAAACAGAACAACCCGTAAGAGATATGTATCGCTTTAGATCTACAATGAGTAGTCTCACAGTAACAAGGGAAAAAATTTGCTGTGACAAAAAATATCATGCAGCTATTCTGAAATTGACTAGATGTGAATGGCACAGCAAATCCCTATAACATTATCAGCTATTAATAGAATAGGTTTAACAATTATATACTACAGATGATGTAAAAAAAAAAAGGTCCGACTGCTCTTTGAGCAGGCATAATCAGCTTCTGAAATATACAGTTCCCAAGGATGGGGAAAAAAAATTCAATAGCTTAAAAAGCAAGACTCTTGAGAGAAACAGTAATTAAAACACTGTCCAATGCAGGTGTTGTGTTAGAAGGTGTTATACTAAGCCAGTCTTTGGCAGAATATGGAAAGTTTGATTCAGAGCTGTGTTGACTGATGAATCACGATTTGAGTTGTAAGGTCATGAGTGAGAGCTGTTTGTTAAGATCTGGTAAGAAACAGAACAGCAAATTCACATCTACAACCATTAAGCATGCAGGTAGAGATGCCATGGTGTGGGAAGCCTTTTCAGCTATCAGTACTGATGTAAAATAAAGTAAAGCTTTGGAGTACAGGAAAATATTGCAGAAAGGCTTCCCACCATTAAAAATCTGTTTTCTACAGAGGAGCGTTTTGTATTTTAAAAACAAGAGACTGCGAAAACCAGCAGGAAGAGGCTTGAGAACAAGTCCATCGGTCTCATGTTTTGGTCTGGTGTCTATAGAGAATATTTGGTCTCACATTAAACACAAACTAATGGGAAACACTTTTCATCTACTTGACAACTGTTTAAAGGCATTACCGCAGAGTGGAACGCCACTGACTTTTCTTCCTGTAAAAAGCTGTGCACATGTTTACCCACAAGAGTTCAACATCCTTCATCAAAAAGTTACTTTATCTATTTATTTCATTATTGTTACCATCTTGATTAGCTGTGCAAACCATTAAAAGCTTAATATGTTTATGGTTTTTTGCCCAGGGGTTCATACAAGTACAAGCAACACTTCAGATATGCAAAAAATGTTAAACAGTATGCAATAAAACATGTTCCTGCTTTCTTCCACAAACCAGCACAATATTTTCTTGTAAAGGCAACAAGGATTTGATTATGGCATCATAATGAGGTCATTCAATGCTTTGATTTCCAGCACACTCCACCGCCGCTTGTGTAGAGGTGATTCATTTTTGCAATCCAATTACAAATTACATTGAGTTACAAGTTCATCCAGATTCTCAGACAGCAAAATATGACAGTCCCTCTGAGCTATCCACAAGCATCCCGCCCATTTTCCCTCTCGCACACATTGCGGTCTCTAAGGCTCGTTAAATGGACGTTACCAGAAAACGACTTGCCTAATCGTTTCTGGGCCTAAATGACTAGCCTGTCAGGTACTTGAGGTTTCTCAGCCACTTAGCGATGGAAAAAAAACACCATAACAGGGGCGCGTCGTGGAGTTTTTGTCTGGCCAGTGTCACATCATTGCTTTGGACCAAAGCAGTATAAAAAGTTTTGTAGACAAAAAAGGGGGGAGCAGTGAGTAAGCGGGGACGGAAAGTGAGAGAGGACAGAATAAAGCTCATCACCGTGACTCAGAAGTTGAGAAAACGACGGCCAATGGACGGAAAACAAAAGCTGGCAGATGGAAAAGCATTGCTTTTAAACTCTACCATATAGTGCCACTATTGAGAAGTGGCTGCCCCCGCAAACTGATTCACAGCTGTGAAAAAAAAGAAATCCACAATGTTGTCTTTGTTGAAATTGTATGAAATGCAGTGCTGAGAAGGCAGCGGTTCACTCCTTTCTTACAGCCCAGAGGGGTGCAAAGGGGGCAAAAGACATATGCGACAAAGGAGCAATGGGTTCACTCAAGTATCACTGGCAGAGCCAGGGGACAATGTGAGTCCGTCCACACGCAGCTGGACTTTTCAGCTCTGATTCATAAATGAAATGAGTTCCATAGTGTTTCATTAAGGTCTGCTCTGTGGCCAAGCTAGCATCTGTTTTCTAATTGTTTTCTTAATGCTGGGCTCTTATCATTACAGCATTCTGTCAGGTTAACTATGCATCATACACAGAGATGTTCAGATGGGTCCCAATGAACACGGTACGAGTTCATTCACTTCTGATGTTCAAGATTTACACTTTCCAAAAGCAGCTGAACACGTGACTTAAGCGTTTCATTCTTATTCCACTTCAGAACATGCTCACAACTAACATTTTGGCTTGTATTTCTTTAACACAGTCACTACTGGCATTTCCTCCACAAGCTCTAATACTGTTTTTCGTCACAAGCATATCCCTTACACACACTGAATGTCATGCCTTAGAGTAACACTGACCTATTTAAAATATCAAACTTTTAACATTTAGCCTTATTACAGTTGCATCTTATGTGTGTGTATTAGTTTAATGCAGTTCACATTTTAGGGTGTTACCCCTAACTCTCTTTAAGAGTTTTCCCCTCATCATCTTCTTATCTTAGTCAATAATAGTCTAGACCTGAATCTTTGTGAATCAGCTTTGTGACAATGTCTAGCATGAAAAAAATCATTTCAACAGCCGAGATTTTATAATGAACTGAATCAGGTGCATGCATTAACTCTTAATTTTAACTCATGGTTTCATTAGGTGTAATTATATGTTTACAAATAGTGCTGTAGGTAATAGTGGGTAATCCTATACCATTTCTGATTTCAGGGAATTAGATACTGACAGCTTCCAGATATCCAGTGTACTTATATGTCTATATCTATATATGTCTATATCAAGTATAACTATAGGCTATAGAAAGTTAAACAATAATAATTAAAGAAGCAGTTGACAAACGTTTACAGTGACTCTGCCACCGTTTGCGTGTGTGTGTGTGTGTGTGTGTGTGTGTATGGGAGGGGGTTTAACTCACCCGCTGACCGCTGGACTTCTGCGCTTGGATCTGCGGGACGAACAGCGCAAAGACCGTCAACGAGGTCAAAACCACGCACTGGATAAACTGCTGCGGAAACATGTCGTCCTTCGCCGAACAGTTACTACGTGAAATGATTAATGACCAGGAGTTACTTGAAAAATGGAAATCCCAGAATGCTGTGTCCTGTATGGGTCCTCGGTGAATACTGGCGTTGGATGGATAGAGTATCAGTAACTGATGCTGTCCATGACCGCACTTTCTCCAGCGTGCGGCTGCGCGTCCTTACTGCGCTACAGGTTGAATAGTTCACTTTCTATTGGCGCTCATTTAAAAGGCAGGAAGGAGGAACCACACGGCATGACTGACACGTGAAAGGACCAATGAAACATCAGCGTGGATTCAGTCATTACGGGACATCAGGTAACAGGCGATACTAAGGCAGCTCTGACGGGTCTGTTTTTGTTTTTAATTCATCAAGAAGTCATGAATTATTAATTATTTTTGTATTTTGTTATTACCTATGACCTCATGTTTACGACATTATTCCCTGTGTACTGGCTTCCTTGCATTGTATTAAAACAATGCATGTTATATTATTTACACTGTACTTAAGTACATTTAATTATAATTGTAATCAGAATAATCAAATAATTGTAATCATAGTGTCAATAGTAATCAATCGTTTTTACAACAAACAAACAATTTAATCATTTTAATATTGTCAGCAATACTTTTTTTTTTTTTTAGCAATACTGTTTTTATATTTATAGCATTACACATATACATATATATTACATATAATATTTTATGTTATTTAATGAATATATGTTATTATTAAATTCCAGTTTATTTGGTATTGTGTTACATTGCAATCAATGCTATTGTTGAAATTAAATTATTACTAAATAATTAAATAATATACTCTCTACAGTATTTAAAATATTATTACACATAGTTTATAGTAAGTGTAAATTACATTTAATTATCGGTTTAAGTACAACAATATAACATATATAATTTTATATAATATAATATAAATATAGTATAATCCTTTTCATAATAAAAATATGTTGTAATGACTAAAGCATTAATCAATTAATAATTCATTATTATATTATATTATATTATATTATATTATATTATATTATATTATATTATAATCACATAAGTAGCATATTGATCTTCTGATAGTTAATATGAATTTAATAACATTTTAGTTTGAAATGTAAGACTTTATAGTTGGAGTGGTTGTAATTATGATACTTTTATCTATATTGATTCAGCTAGATAATTACTTCTTCCACTATGAATTATAATAATAATAATAATTATTATTATTATTATAATAAAACCCTAAACAATAAAAACTACTAATAACATTACAATAATTATTAATAATTTGTAACGTATTGGCTATTAAAAATTGCCTCTAGCTATACTTGTGTTGATGCATCCAGTGGAGTGGCATATACCCCACTTGCCCACAGAGCTTCCAAGTTTCAGATCTGCTGTTACCCTGAGGATGAAAGATACATTAATATGTTAAGCATCACTTTAAACAAAATAAAGCAACAATGCTGTATATGTTAACAGACACTGTATACTAAACTTACATCCACTCTTCTTTTAAACACGGGTATGTTATAAAGTAAAAAGACATAACAGTCTGCCCAAAGACCCTGTAGCAGCGGCAGTTCTAGACCATTTGAAGTTGGGGGGTCGAGGTTGGGGACAGGGGTTATGTTAAAGGGTCCAACTAAATGTGCATTGCGAGCATTAAAAGGAAAAAGTCAATGTTTGGCATACATTTAATTTACTGATATGTTTGTGTACTTGAAACAGTATAGTTACTTAAATGCAACGATTGAAAAATAAAAGGGACCACCTTTCAGATCTGTATGGGGATAAAAGAGTGAGCAAGAGAGAAATAGAGAGAGAGAGAGAGAGAGAGAGAGAGAGAGAGAGAGAAAGAGAGAGAGAGAGTGGCAGAGACAGTGGGAATTGAATTTTGTGCGGGTGTCCTTTCCCTCTCATTCTTTTTCACACATACTGCTTGATAAAATAGCTCTGGACTTTCTGTAGACATAATGATGATACTTATTAATGCTGCTGTTGCATACCTCTGTTGTAACGAGTGGTTATTTCGGTTTCAATTACCTTCCTCTCAGCTCAAACCAGTCTGCCCATTCTCCTCTGACCTCTTACATCAACAAGGGATTTTCACCCAGACAACTGCCCTCTCTGAAAAGTTTCTCTTTTTTGGAAATTCCCTTTAATCCAAGAAAATCCAAGTATCCAAGATCTTGAAATATTCAGGCCATCTAGCACCAACAGCTATGCTTTGAATATGTTCAAAGTTACTTAAATCATTTTCTCTCTATTCTGATGCTCAATTTGAACTTCAGTAGGTTGTCTTGACCACATCTACACACCTAGATGCCTTATGTTACTGCCCTGTAGTTGGCTGGTTAGATATTTGTCTTAACCCTTAGTTAAACAGATGTAACTAAATGACTGGTTAGAGTATACATACAGTATATATAATGCTATTATATACAGGTTGGGCGTTACACACGCACAACTGGGCAAGGGAGGAAAGGAAGGCCCAGTCAAAGGACGATACCCTGGTGCTGCAATAGCAACCTCTGCCGGCCCTGCATGAGCTGGCATTCCATCCAGCACATGTTTACACCAGCACGTTCTGTTTAATTTCAGTAAAACAGGTCAAATTTATATTTATGTTGTGTAAGATTTGGGATAAGAAGGTAAATGTAGTGCAGGACTCTAATACCCATAAGGTAAAACACAAAAGTCGTCCCTCAGAGTTTGGGAGTCTTTACTGTGGTCCACAGGTAGTACTGGGAGCATGTAACTCAAAGCATCACTCTTTTATGTAGTATCACTAACAGGACTGGATTATGTCCTGATTCTTGGAGATGTGTCTGGGCTTTACTACTCCTCCCCATGCCAGCTGGTCCACTCCTGTGCAAAGTTATTTTGGGGGAGGTAAAGGGACGACAGGGAGGGGGATCGAGAGTGTCTGATGGAATGTTAACGAGATCACTTCATGTTTTCTATCCACTTTCCCTCTGCCCTCTCTGCTTTAACTAGGATGGGGCTTCAGACAAAAGCACAAGGGCTTTACGGGGGGTTGCTCCGGGAAATTTACCCGACACGGCCTGGTGTTGTCATGTGGTCAGACTAGAAAAGTGCAAAAGGACAATCTAAATCTTGCTCTGCCCAATTAGCGAGTTATTCCTTTTGATACATGCTCAATTCACTGTCCACTTTGTGTTTACAGCAACAGCCTGAAAATTAGCAGCTGCTTGTTGACAAGAGGAGCCAGCGGCACCCTGCCGATTCTGGCTCAGTTATATCCCCGGCTGTGCCCGCCGCAGGCGAATCAATGCAAATGTGAAGATGAGAGAAGGCCCACCCATCCCCCAGAGCATGTACAGGTGTGCACTGTTTTATTCCCTAATTTTTGTAAGCAGTGTAGTAGTTTAGATATTTAGTCTATTGTTTAGCCTATATTTAGCTTATTTAATTTTTTTAAATTATATTATTTAAAACACAATATGTACATGCAGTGCTGTCCTGTACTGAACAGTAGAATGATTTTTATAATAGTATATTTCATCAAATTTGAAATACGTCCTGTAAACAGAAACGAGAGTCAAACGCTAACATTTTCTTCATTCAAGACAGCAGTTCTCTTTTTCTGTCAGCAGGCGTCGCAATTGTTTCAAAGTCGCAAAGTCTTTCAATAATCAGTTAACCTATCTGCGTGGTGATGGTGAGGGAGGCCTGCGTACTGGAGGGAGGTCGTAATGTCCCGGAATATGTCTGTTCACTGGCAGGTCGTAGTGGTTCTGAGACTCCTGTTCCGGAACGTTTCCAAGGAAACATTGTTCTGAAAAACAAAGAGAATGGAGCGTTTTCGATTCAATCTTTCAGACATGAATAAGCTTTATAAAAGACAAACAAATATTGATTGGATGGATGTTAAACCCCAAAACTCTACTTAACATTAAGAAACCTTCATACCTAGGTATTCCATATTGTGTCAATCTTGTTAACGTGTTAACCCAGGTTGCAGCTCTGGTAATTAGACATCTGGACCGAGCTTTATGTGGTTTTGCCAGATCAAGGAGAAAGCTTTTTCAGCCCTGCCCTTTTCACACTGCCTGGGAGATTCTTGAGGTTGCCTGGATTTTTAATCACAACGATAATCCCCTCTGAGTACCATATACACCCACTATCCGTCCAATTATGCTTCACAGATTATACATAAGCAGCTCCATTACACAGTATTTATTACAAGTCTTTTTTATCAGTAAGCACCCTTGGATATACAAATACAGCTTTAGATTAGGCTGAGATATGAGCATGATCCAGTTTAGACTCAGGATTATTCATTTTATCAATATTCATTAATGCCACTCAGTTCTAATTATGAGAAGAAGGCTTGAAGTAGGAAGAGAAGGATGGACAGAAGGGACACAGAAAAATGTGAGGTCAGAAGGAGCACTCACTCCCTTTAAAACCTCTCATCTGGCTTTCATTTGATGAATTCCACATATTTTACATACTACTGCTTTCTGTGTAGGTACTGAACCTGAGGAGTCTCTACATTCCATGCAGACGTTATGCAGACGTCCTAAATTACGGTAAAACTAATGTCATGCAAAAATAATAACATTCCATGATTAGAGAAAAAGAAGTGCAAAACCTACTGTATATGTCATCATTTGTTTGAAATTAATGTGTTTTATTTCCTTGCTGTTTTTCCTCCTCATTCAAAAGCTGCATTTTTAGAATTTCTGGCTTTTCCATTCTTAATAATAGCAGCATATGGGAAACTCCTAATTCAGCCTTGATTTATAGACACACAGTAGCCAAACACAAACTTTTCCACCAGGCCAGGAGCTGCCAACCTCCTCATTGTAGAACTCTGTTTAATATTAGGGCATGAAGCGAATGTGAGCGAGGACAGAGGGAACCCGGGTGTGAAAAGAGCCACTGAGCCAGCGCTTGGGTGTTCAGCACCTGTGCTGCCTATTCACCCAAATGTTTACACACTGTCATTTACAATTAATGGTTCTCAGAGGTTAGACTGCCTGCCCTTCACTGGTCTCCCAGACCCTCTCTGGGCCTTTATTGCTGCCTAATTGAGCATAGCACTGCTGATTGAATTAACACATTGGTGTTAACCCCCTCGGAGGGAGAGCACAGGGGCTGGGAGATGTCAAAACTGTCAGGAAAACGTGGCCCTCGCTGTTGGCAAACCAAAGATGAAAATGGCAACTGGGGGCAAACAGAGGTCCCAGTCCTCATAAGGACAAGTCTGCATGGACACAGGGTCAAAAGCAGGTATAGGACATCATCAACATAATGTTTGCTTTTTTATTTCATTTAAAAAACTTAGGTCAGACTGAATTCAAGTTATCATACATTTCATATTTCATAGGTGAACATTCAGTCTACAAGCTTAAACTAGTATAATGATGTGGTTTGATGATTTTGGTTTAATAAAAGAATTAAATCAGAAGTATTTGTGCAAATTTAGATAAATTAGTCAATTAACTCAATTAACTTCTTTTTAAAATTAAGTTTTTAAAATTAAGTTAAAATTTAAAATTAACTTCTTTTTAAAATTAAGTCAATTAACTTCTGAAATGAAAAAAAGTAGTAGATCATTCAGTAGAGCAGCCAAACTTTAACATATACAGTGGTATCTTGGTTCTAATCGTTAATTTGTTCCAGAAGCCTTGTTAAGAACCAAAAACATTTACCAAAGAAATTGTTCCCATAAAGAATAATGTAAGTAATCAGTTCCAGATCTCAAAAAAATCCACATTGTATAAGGCATTCTATGCATTAATGGTGTTGTATTATACTGGTGCTCCCTGATTTTCAATGCTTATGTTGAAACAAATATAACTGTCTTGTTTAATATAGACTATACTGTATCATAACTAAGCCATCCTTGTTGTTTAAAACACTTACATTAACCAACAGTCGGTCAAAATCATTAACATATAATCCCAAATGGGGGCAGCACGGTGGCTTAGTGGGGAGCACTGCTTGCCTCACAACAAGAAGGTCCCGGGTTCAATCCCAGGGTGGAGAGACCTGGGTTCTTTCTGTGTGGAGTCTACATGTCCTCCCCGTGTCTGCGTGGGGTTTACTCCGGGTACTCCGGTTTCCTCCCACAGTCCAAAGACATGTGTTAGGTGAATTGGTGTCTCTAAATTGTC
>JAVSBV010169063.1:0-13975 GCA_033117975.1 Parotocinclus spilosoma | reverse complement strand
TTCTTTGGTAACCACGGATATTACATATTTCTTATTCGCTCTCATGTTCTTTGGTCCGATTAAGCGGAATTTTGGTCAAAATAAGCGTATCAAAATAAGCGTAAATATCTGTATATATATATATATATATATATATATATATATATATATATATATATATGGACAATGTGGACAATGTGAAATCCACAGTGTTTGCAAAATTCTCTGTTTAATCTTTTAAAGAGTAAACCCAAAGTAAGCTCTCACAGACAAGGGGAAGACATACAGATATGTCCAGGTCTCAGGATTAAACTGTTGATCTTGGAGCTGTGAGGCTACTGCACTAACAAAAGTGCCACCAGTAGATAGGTGTGGTGTAGGATAAACTCATCAAGTGAGCGGACACTGGATGGCTAAATAATTGGGAGAAACTGGGGAAAACCCACTAAACACTGATGACGTACAGGAGGAAACCAGAAGGAACAAATTCTTTCAGAAATGGAAGTGATTCATCCATCTTATTAAGAGTCTTCGAAAAAAAAACATTGAGAGTAGTATTAATTATTGTTATTATTATGAATAATAATTATTTAGATTTTGATCATCGTTATTATAACAACAACAGCAACAATGATAACAAGGCAATGTCAGTTGAGAAACAACCGAGTGTGGCTGAGGAAAGACCCCAAAATGGACAATGTGTGCCTGTCACAGCCTTATACTGTTAGTGTGCGGGGGTGTGTGTGTGTGAGAGGACAGTGTGAGTGGACAGGGGTCTACAGCGCATCTTCTCTTTTCTCACTTGCATTTTCACATGAATATGTGATTATCCGTTGCTCTTGGTTACTACTTACAACCCCCTCTGCGCGCACACACACACACACACACACACACACACATTTAATAACACATTTTTTTCAAAAGAAAAGTAGCAGTTTCTGTAAGAAAGCAGTTTTCCTTGTGTTATGAACCAGGATACTGTCCCCAAAAATGTAAAAAATGTCAGATCTTTCTATCTTTGTGGGGACATTTGGTCCCAGCAATGTGATAAAAACATGATACAGACACACACACAAACACCCTGACCAGCTGTTGCGCTTGCTCTCTCTCTCCCTCTCTTTCTCTCTCTCTGTCTTCTCTCTCTCTCGCTTTCTCTCGCTTTCTCTCTCTCTCTCTCTCTCTCTCTCTCTCTCTCTCTCTCTCGCTTTCTCTCTCTATTTTGCAGCATCAGTGCTTTCGTTCACCTGCTGCCTCAAGCCCACCTGGTGTTTACTGCTAAACAACAGTGTGTGTGAGTGTATGTGTGAGTGAACTCTACCAAAACACACACACATACTAAATGCTGGCAAAGCTGAAAATCTCAGGACACAGGACTGCAGGACGTATCTAAACGCATCAACCTAAATGCACATCTGGACTGGAGAATTCAGCAACATCTACATCCATTCCACGTGAGTTTAAGATCACAATATCTATTTACAGCATATTAATTCACAGTGTGTGAATACATATACATTTCTAAGAGGAAAATATATAACTACATTTTGATGTTTTCTTGTTCAGAAGATATTTGTTGTTGTTTTCTCTGGAGAAACCAAAGTGCAGTTTAACTGAGGATCCCCTAAAATGACTGTTAGCTGTATTTAATATATTGTGGTAAGTTAAATTCAAAACTCTGTCTTATATCAATTCTTGCTTAGGCTGTTTAATAACATAAAGACATAAAGAAGAGTAAAAGTTTAATTACTATATACCATTACTATGAATTTCAGAAATAGTATATACTGTATAGTATTAACTATATATTGTTTATAATTACACTTCTTATGAAAATTAGGGTATGTTTTAATATGGGATATGTATTTTATTATGGGATTTTTGTCCAACCTTACTTCTTACTTAAGAAGTAAAAGTGTAATTGGCATTGTTGTGATATGAATCAATCAGGTCATGTATATGGGTAATCAGACATTTTCACCCACACTCTAATCAAATGTTTCCAACTCAACTCTAAAGGTCATTTTCTGAGCATTAATTAGGGTTGTATTAATGAGATTAATAAGAGACAGGGAGGAAAGCACAGGTGTGAGCACAACAGTCAAAGCTAGTGTAAGTTAGAGCATGATGCACATCAGAACACCTGGACTTAAGGCTAATGGATGTTAATGAAGGTAGCTTGTGTTCAGTGTAGTACTTAATGAGGATGAAGAGCAAACAAAGCTTCCTCAGCACTGATGAAATAACCCCCCACCCCTTCCCAACTTCTTAATCATTCAGCAGAGATCAGGCGGTGGAGACGGCACCAGGATTAAGAAACCAGTTTAAACAGGTTCCCAGTGCTAGATCCTAAAATTCCATGATTAACACTGATTTCACTCTGTAGTCAGACTCAATTATACATGTCGTACTGCAGTCATATCTTTCGCTATTAAGTGTATATTGTTGAAAAATGCGTTTTAGGGTATTTCTTTTCATTTTAAATGCTTCGTATGACAGTTTACACCTGTAGTTTAAGCTGGATTGACAGTGTGGGGAAAGCAGAGAGAGACTTAACGACATGTCAGACCGCATCAATTCAAAGTCATGACCTACAGACATTCATTTGCCAGATGTGGAATATAAACAGGACTGGCTCAGTTGGTAGAATGCAGAGTACTGAACCACTCTGATTGGAATCCTGCATAATGGGGTAAGGTTTCTAGGTTACAGAGGGAGTTGTATGGTAGTCTCCAGAAGTTTTGCCTTGCCAAGCTCAGTGCTCTTCAGTGTTGGGGCTAGGTCACTCATATGATGTAACCTGATCAGGGTTAACCAAAAAAGTGTTTTGATCAAGGAACGTGAGCTTGCAGAAAAAAAACTAAAGGAAATAACTACTAATTGTCAATTTGACCATCATTTTGTGTAAACATTCTTGCACTTATGAACGAGGAACATCTAACTTTTTGAAGAGAAGGAAGGATATGTGAGAGAAAATGGATGATGACTGTTGTATTGCCGTTGTTAAAATATTATTTTTAAACCGTGTACTTGTCTGTAATTTAAACTTACATTTTTTCAGCTTATCAGCTTAGCTTTACTTAAAAAAACCCAATAAAAATAGGCTTTTACACTCTTATTTTCATGGGTGCTAGGGGGTTGGGGGGGGGGTGAATGAGCAAATTATACCTATAATGCCTATGATACTGCTCTTACCCGTTTCACAATGGCCGACTTACAATATTTCGACGTTACGATGGGTAACCATTATAAAGCATGAATACACATTCAGTAGAAGCCTTCCTCTGAATTTTGAATTTCCTAATTTTCCTGAGCAAGCGATAATCCTAAGTATATACAGTACTCTTCCCATACTTGATTAAGAAAGTATATAATGGATTTGTCAGAACTTAATATCATCTGTATTATATTATTTTTCTAAATGTCAAATAATCAGAATCCAGAGAATAATCAGAATCAGTATTTGCAACACTTACCCGTCACCATGCTATTTCACCATGCTATGTTGGACCCCCTCTGTCTTTAGAACTTTAAATGTAGCATAGCTTGAACAAGGTGCTGAAAACATTTCCCATTGAGGTTTGGTCCATATTGACATGATAGGACTTTTAGAGCATCACTCAGTTGATGCATATTTGTCGCCTGCACATGCATGAAGTAAATCTCCTGCTCCACCACAACCCAAAGGTGCTCTATTGGAATGAGATCTGGTGACTGTCGAGGCCATTTTAGTACAGTGAATTAAATTGTAGCCTCAATAGTCTGTTCTGATACTGTAGCCCATCTGCTTCAAGGTGTGACATGTTGTGCTCTCAGAGATGCTCTTCATACCTCAGTTGTAACGAGTGGTTATTTGCGTTGCCTTTCTATCGGCTCGAACCAGTCTGGCCATTCTACTCTTACATCTTCCATAAACAAGGTATTTTCATTTAGAGAACGTGTGAAATGTTCTGCTTTTCTGTCCATACTCTGTAAACCTTAAAATGGCTGTGCATGAGAATCGGTTTGAACTTCTGCAGCGCCTTTCCCATTCCTACAATCTTAAATGCATTACGGTTGCTGCCATATGCTTGCCTGATTAGACATTTGCATTAATGAGCAGTTTAACAGATGTACCGTAAAATAATAAAGTGTTCTGGTGAGGGTAAATACTGTATAGTTAACTCAAGTTTTCTTGTTTATGTGGCATTATTTTGCCACATGCATGAGGAGTTGAGTAAAATCAGGTCAGCCTTATATAACAGTCACAATGCATCCTGTGCTCCTCCTTCTTACTAATACACCCACCACTCCAAACTCCCTCATCAGGGCAGATTATCGAGGGTACAATTACCAAATGTGCCACATGCTCTAAAGTACTGCTGTCTTGAGTCTGTACAGAATGATGAATAAAAAGAATGTACAGTGTGTGTACATTGTGTGTGTGTCCCCGCCGGATGCAAGGTTAAAAGTCAAGGTATATTTGTGCTTGCTGTTCATTTTGCATGTATATGTAAGAGTGTGTTGGAAGATAAACCTTTATGGGTTTTTCACGTTAAAGCGTGGGCAGGTCGAGGCAGACCCACGTTCAATCCATCAAAGATGGACACGCCTGATGAAACAGCAGAGCGGGCAGTACACCACGATGATGGATCACTGATTTTCTATACACTGAATTAACTGGCTGCAGTTCATATGCATTATTGTGATGATAGAGAAACAAGGTTTATCATTATCAAACAGAATCAAGTGGCACACAGAGCAAAATGGTGGCGGTTTACGGTGGTCCAGAGCATCATATACAGCGCCACAAGATCAGACACCATAGATTATTATTATTATTATTATTATTATTATTATATTACTATGTTAGGTCAGACTTTTTAATTGCTTGTTCCTCGGATGTCCCTACTTAAGAATCTACACAGACTCTACACAGAAAAGACCCAGACTGTTCAACCCTGGGATCAAAGCCAGGACCTTCTTCCTATGAGGCAACAGTGCTACCCACAAAGCATATTTATTTACTACTTCATATTTAATTGTATTTCTTATAAAATAGAATAGAATGCCTTTATTGCCTCTATACACATGCACTATGAGATTAAAAAACACCTCCTTCGCAGTGCAAAACGTACATGAAATATAACACTATACATAAAACTTTGTATAAAAAAGGTCAAAAAGGTCCTATATACAAAAAATAAATAAATAAAATAATTTTTAAAAATGTATATATATATATATATATATAATGTACAGTAACAGAGTAATGGAGATTAGCAGTGTTGTCAGTAGTACTAAATAAATATTGCACATTAGGTGGAGAAGAAGTCCAGGGTGTTGGGAGGGTGGGCTATGAAATCAGAGTGAGTTCAGAGTGGTAATGGCTTTCGGGAAAAAACTGTTTGTCCTTGTTCTGATGCACCTGTAGCGCTTCAATGAGGGTAACAAGTCAAACAGTTAACATTATTTAAAATATATTTCTCTCTTTTGATTTTTTATACCTAGGTTCTATGTTTTTAGTCTCTTACCCTAAACATATTAATTAGCTGGCTTAGTTGGTTGGGTGTTCCCAATGTTTCTTCCTTATAACTATTATAACTCATTTATGCCTGTAGACCTAGATACATAAATATATTTGACTAAGAATAAGATTCCCATATTCTTGCCACTTATCTAGGTAAGGGTCATGGGGGTGAAGGATCCTGAGCCGATATAGGAGTTCACTTTGTGCAAGCAGAAATACATCTTCACCAGTCAATCAATCTCAACTTCAGATTGCAAGCCCCACCTAGGGTTCAGACTCTCACACCACTGCAATGGATGGTGCCCCACCCAGGGCAAGTTCGCACCTGTGCCCTGTGAATCTCCTGAATGTGCATCCGTTCCCCCTGCACAGGAAAGATGAAGGGTTAAAATGTAAAAAACCCTGGCCATGTCTCACCGCAGTCATTAGAAATGGTCTCGGACCCACATGAAAATGAGCCGTTTAAATTGAAGTGCTGCTAGTTAGAGGAGGAACTGCCTGAGTGTTTGAAGATGATTTTGAGGAGATTTTCAGGATTGAGTGTCTGTGTGTATTAAAGATTTGCGGCATTGTGAGTGTGCGTTGTGTAAGGAGTGTGGGAGTATGTTTGTGTGTGCGAGTGCGTGGGTGGCGGTGAGGTGCAGGTGACACTGACCTCGCTCTAATAATAATGCCGTTCAGAGCAGAAAAGCCTCCTGCAGCTGTAGCACAACAAGCCGCCTCACTCTGCTCCCCATCAAAAGGTTACAGAGATAGAGGGGGCGAGAGGCATAGAGATAAAACACAGGAAAATTGAAATACAAAGCACAGTTAAGTAGGATTTGATTTTCTTTTTGTAATGAAGAACAAATCCTCCGCCTCTTAGTTCTGGAACTTTAAAAATGTTGACTCTACCAGTATAAATGAATGTAATGAATTTAAGGAAACAAGGGTTAGGGATGAGCCATAAGATAACATATCTGCATACTTTCACATACATAATAACTGATATAGACATACGCTTGCTCCTTCACACTTACTCACACCAAGTCAAATTTATTTATATAGCGCTTTTTTTAATGGAGCATTGTCTCAAAGTAGTTTTACAATACAGTCGAATCTGGTTTATCGGACCACATCGGGACGCGATCGTTTTGGTCCTAATAACTGGCTGGTCCGATTAAACGAAACATTCCCTATGTTTCAAGACGGGACGTGCTATGTTACATATTATATGCTTATTAAACCTTTATTGTGTGAAACAATCTACAACACAATGTATAGGTACTCAGCATGCATAATACTGTAAAAAAAACAAGTTCTTACTAAATTCCAGTCAACGTTTGAAAAACGTATCCAGTGTGATCTGACACGTTCTCTTGACGGACTGCAGTTGAACAAAATCAAGAAAGTGGTGGGTGTGTTCACCTCCTGCTGGTTTTGCTCTTATTAACACAACTTTTTGGATTTTCTAACCTTTATTAAAAGCATTAATTCTCCCGAAGAGTTTCTTCACGGATATTACATACTGTACATGTTCTTTGGTCCAAATAAGCGAACAACTTTACACGTATATAATAGGATTTGTTTCGGTACTTTAGGATTTGGTTCGAATAAGTGGCCTCGTTCCTTTAACTGGTGGTCCAATTAACCAGAATCGACTGTATTATATTATCTTAAAAGGCCAATTCCAAATTGAGCAAGCCTCAATAAGGGACCCATCCTCCTTGGGTGGCCTAGATGTTAATTGAATTTGAATGAATAATCAAATTTGAATTAGTAATAAAATTCAAAATTAATAAATATATTTATGACAATGAGTCCTCAGTGGTAAGTTATTGGAGGCACATCGTCTCCTAATAACTAAATGATGGAGGGAGTTATTGCACTCTGGTGGGACCTGGGCATGGTGGGACTGGTTTCTGTTGATAAAGACCAGTAGAGTGATGCTAGACACCAAGGGGTAATTTTGTTTTAAAAATCCTAATTTATTTCAATTACTTAATTAAAAACAACCTAACTGACTGCTTTCATCCACAGACCTGACCCCTGACTGTCCAGCTGAAGAACCCTGGCATCCACCTGGTGGATGATGGAGGAGTGTGTCATTGTTATCTGAGCATTGAAAATGGAAGCATTTGCATTCCCTCACATACTTAACCTCAACGGAACGCAGCTCAACCACTCACTCGAGCATGGCGTCCATGTTCACCATCGTCCCAGCATGCAGCTGGGTACCATGTCCAATCCGCAGTCTCGTCTGCGGGACTCGTTGGGTCTGGCCGCTATGGTGGCACTGAATGGCGTGGCTCTCTTGGCAAACCTGGTGATTCTGGTGGTGGTACTGAAGACGCCTCACTTGAGGAAATACAGCTTTGTGTGGCATCTGTGTGGGGTAGACGTGTTGTGTGCCGCCCTCCTTATGCCCCTTGCCATTGTCTGCGGCTCACCCATTTTCGCTGGTGTCATTTTCTCGCCGCTTGAGTGCCGCCTCTATGTCTTTCTCAATGCCTTCCTAATATCAGCCTCAATCTTCACAGTGACAGCGATCAGCGTGGAGCGCTACTACTACATTGTGCACCCCATGCGCTACGAGGCCAAGATGACGCCACGCATCGCTGCAGCAATTATGGTACTGGTCTGGTTGGCATCTGCAGTTCTCGGATTGGCCACTGTATTCGGTTGGCCCAATTATCGGCACCACAGTGCCATCGCTGCCGCTCATTGCTCTCTCCACTGGAGCCACAGTGGGCATAGACGCATTTTCGCAATCATCTTCTGTGTGCTTTGCTTTTGTGTCCCAGCAGCCATAATCCTAGCTGTATATGCTAATGTATACAAGGTGGCACACATGGCTGCTCGGCAAAGGGGGCCTCTACCTAGCTGGGTGCCCACAACGCCCTGTCCGAAATGCCGCTCAGACTCAGTCAACAGTCAAACTACCATCATCACTAGCAACTCAAGCACCAGAAGAGGCACAGGAGCCCGAGTTCAGCTCAGGCCCAGACGAACGCTGGTGGGTGGGAAAGCAGCCCTCACATTGGCTGTCATCGTGGGCCAGTTTGTCCTCTGCTGGCTCCCGTACTTTGCCTTCCACCTCCACTTGTCTCTGGGCACTGCTCACACAACAACTGATGAAGGTGAGGGTGCGGTCACATGGCTAGCATACTCTTCCTTTGCAGCCAACCCATTTTTCTACGGCCTGCTGAACCGACAGATTCGCGAGGAGGTTTGGAAAACAATGTTCTGCTGCTGCCGCATGCCCAGCAGACCTGCAAGACCTGCACCGTCCAGACATGATACCTCGGCCCGTGAGGATTTCCTAAGCTTCCTGAAGCGCAGCAGCTCAGTGGAAGCAACACACAGCAGCTACAACACACCAACTCCCCGAAACACACTGGACCAAACCACATTCAGGATACCAGGACAGATCCCAGAAGAGCTTACTTAGACTTGAATTACATTCAACTAATAAAAAAAAAAATCAGATTCAAATGTAAGTATTAATTTAAATATTTAAATCAGACTCTAAATTGAAACTTTTCAAATAAACCCTCCAAACCCAAAGTTTGATTAAAATCTGAAAGTATTAAAGTCAGATTAAAATATTAAGTGTTAAAAGCATATTAAAATCTGAAGCATTCACATTGCTTCCAGATCCGAAGTATTATAGCAGTGTAGAATTTGAAGCATTTCCACTGCAACCAATCCAGAAATATTAAATATATGTTACATTCAATTCTGTTGAAATCTGATTCACACCTGAAGTGACCTTAAGATCTGGAACGTTCATAAAGGACTAAAATCGAATGTAAGTGAAAATCTGAAATGGTCCAATCAAAAAGAGTTTGGGTCGATTCTAGAATCAGAGCTTTAGAGATGCTGAGCTTTCATATACTTTCCATGGTTTTAACTTTTTTTAGCTTATCAGAGGCAAGCATACGTTCAAACAAAAACATTTTAATCTTATTTTTAGTTGTATTGGAACTTGTGCACCCATAAAAATTGGTAGACACATCTAAGTTTTTATTTAAATTGAAATCAGATCCAAATGTGAAACATGTAATTCTATACAACGAATGCTCCATATGTAACTGTAGACTAAAACCTACACCAAAATATGCAGCAGTAGAATTTCTATATTACGTTATTTTAATAAAGCTCTGACGCCAAGAAATCTGATTAACTAAAGACGAACAATATACAGAAGCTACTGTTCTACTGATCTAATTTGACAGCGTTTACCAGAGAATGACATGTGACCAATAGTTTAAATAATTGATACTAGTTATCACATTGTACAAGTAATTGCCAAACATTCAATCTGATTTAATCAGGTTATCGTAATATGTGGAAAAAATTAGACATTGAGGTCAGAAGTGGACCACGGATACTCAGGACATTTCATTTCAGGGGTAACAGATACACCACTATATTCTTCATGATGTTCAGATCAGTAAATAACAACATGCCTTCAGTTAATGCCTTAGAAAAACTACAGTGTATTTAAAGCCAGACTTTATACCAGCACACTCAATATCTCGTTTAAAAGTCGGTTGATTGTGGCTATAATATTTAACAGATACTGCATGTTCCATTTGATTTTAAGTTCCTGAGTCTGATTGAGTTCTTATAGTCTGAAGCTGCACAATAATACAGTACAGAATAATAACTATATGTTGGTGTTTTATATCGTTTAGAGCATATTTTAACATATTTTGTTCTGTTTGTGCTTTGAGTATCCTAATATTGTGCAAATGCGGTTCATTTAAAGTTATATAAGTTAAATCAGATTTATTCTCTTATGTGAAGACTGATTTCTACTGTCAGCTTCGATTGTCGGTTAGTGCTCTGAATGCTTCCTTCTTCCTCCCTTTTTGATTCCGTTTCTGTTCCATTTCTCATCACATGATTTAACTGTTTAAATGTTGTTATATCTCTGTTGTTTTCTAGCTGAATAAAAAAAACTCTTCACACCAATAAAACATGACGTATGGCCTCTGATTCACCAACACACACCACAGCCATCGTAAAGCATGTCTTTGTTTGGAAGAGATGATTTAATGGCCCTTGGTGAGCTTCTTTACTGCTGCTAATCAAGCTCAAGCTGACGTCATTATCTGATTTCTCAATACAGCCCCTGTTTCATCGTAATCTGATTGTTCTGACAAAACACCACAGTGTTTTAGTTGTCACACACACAGGTAAACACAGAAAAACACTCACAAGACTTTAAAAACTCACAACTTTCTTTAAATTTACTTTAAATTTTATTTTGCAGACAATATGAACCAAAGATATTTTGGTTAGCATGAGTCGAGTCTGTAGTTTGTAGCCTGAAAGTATGAGTCAGGTCAGGTTTATATTCTGCGGCATGCAAATTTGAGTCTGTGAGTCTGTGTCTTTAGCATGACTGTTAAGATTAATAAAATAAAGTTAATGTGAACATGTTGATGTGACTGTGATAATTATCTCCCTAAAACATTGTATTATCATGATGCATTATATAACCTACTATCAGTAAATACTAGGGCTGTACCGATCCGATATTCTGTATCGGTATTGGCCCCGATATGTGGCAAAATCACTGGATCGGAGATCGGATTGGCGGGGGGGCGCAGTTTAATCCGATATCATTCCTATCACGTATGTGCTTTACTCCTATTTGGACGACACGACGGAAACAGAGATGTGTCACATGAGCAATAGCTGGAACTCGAGTTAAAACTGTTAGCTAGCATCATGGTCATCATGTCAGCAGTGTGGAGTTATTTTAAGATCAAGGATGATAAAAAATAAACAGCCGATGCAACAACAGTGTTTCAAGAGGTAGTAGAAGTGTATTGGTCTGATATCGGTATCACCAGATATTCAAGTTGACATGCAGTATCAATATCAGTATCGGGTATAAAAAAATGGTATCAAACCAGCCCTATTAAATAGCCACCCCACAGAATTTCTCCCTGGTCGGTTACTAAACAAGTTTAACCATAAACGATATGCTAAACATCACTATACCATGCATTCTCACACTGTAAAACAGCCCAGATTTCCCCCATCTGTTCAGAGCTCAGGATTAGGCCGAGTCTTTACCCTAGTACTTTATTCTGTTCTGCTCAGTTATATAAGAAAAAATCAGTCCTGGAACAGCTGTTCGATCAGCAGAGCTAAGTGCACAAACACTCAAACGTGTCACGCTGTAAGGGAACACACATTTACCTTTCCAGGTCGGAGCAGTTTCACAGAATGCTTTAGAAGCCATGCCACTTTTTTGCCCTCCTTTATTAAACAGATTAACCTGCATTAGATTAACCTGAACAAGGACTAAAAAGAAAACCAGACAATGCCTCTTATTTGAAATCAAACAATGGCATATTTCAAGAATTGCAATGTACCATCAAACAATTCCGTTGTCATGATACAAAAAAATTAATAAATAAATAAATAGTTGACCAAAAATATCTGGAAAGGTGCCTGAACGGTGGTACGGTGGTATTTTAAAATAAAATGTATTTAACCACTGCAATTAAATTAAAGTGAATCTGGAAAAAATACAATAAACAGAAGAAAACCGTTGGCTCTCCACCGGAGGGCGGAAAAAGCTAAAAAAAACAAAAAAATGTTTTTGAATTTCAACCATTGGTGCTGCGGCGGATCCGAGAAATACCAACAAAAAAAAAGTCTGGCCTAAAGTACTTGAGTATGGACCTGAAGGTTCTCAGCTCTGCCAAACATAGTATTCAAACAGAATAAATCTGCCCTTTATCTACATGCATTAATAAAATCTGGGTAACAGAGAAAAACAAGTTGCTGCTCCTCTCCTTTAGTATCCAATCAACATATATTAAATAGCCTAACGTTAAGATCGCTAATGCGCATTTTCACCTGCTGTCTTTACTTTCTATAGTTAAGAACAATTAGAGGGCAGAATTATTATTATGATGTTTTCTCATATAACAATGAATATGGATAGAATGGATGTCCTTGTTATATTCAGTTGAATTTATGTAGTGATTTCTGATCGTTTGACAGAAGAAGGCAAACATTATCTTTGCTTGTCTTGGTTTCAACATTGCTTAGTGTATCTAATTACAGTTAGTGTAAATAATTTTATGTTACTATCTACCCCTAGTACAAATAGTATGGTACTAGTATATACACTGGGTGTACATCTGCCATTAAAATATGTAACATTTATAATATGTCTAATGCGTCACAATTAAGATTTTTCTCTGTAGAGTTTAATGTTATTGACTACATTACAAAAACATGATGTCTGACAAGGGGAGCACAAACTTTTAAACAAGACTGTGAGTTAAGACTTCTAATTATCTAACTTCTAATTATTTCAGCACACATCCATGCACGTGCATACACACACACACACACACACACACATGCACACGCACACACACACACACACACACCATCTGCCACGGAGATCTGGCCTGGAGTCCATTAACTCCTTTATATACCACAGTAACTAAATGCAGCACAGACAGGAAGTGCCATGTGTACCATCATCACTAAGTGTTCTCTCTTTCTACCTTTATTCTCTCCCTCTCTCACACAAACACACACACACACACACATACACACACACACACACACATACATAATATATAATATATATATATATATATATTCTCTCTCGGTTTTCTTCATTTTCAAGCTGATATCACAATCATTTAGAGCCTCAAATACATAAAAAGAAGCCAATTCAAACTGTGGATGCTTGAATATGACACTTTCTTCACATTTTATCACAAAAACTATGGGATATTTCAATGATTTTGTGAGCAGTATATTTACAAATATGCTACAAAGCATGTCTTCTGGAGCTTAAACAAATCAAGCAGAAGTACACCTTGAACGGGGTGTTGGTCCATTTAAGATCATGAAAATTTGATAGTCGCTACCAAAACATTTTCACAAGACAATATACAGATTTACTGTACATATGGATAACTAGCAAGTTAACTATATGAATTGTTCCATTCATTTATTTATTATAAATATATGCTAAGTTTAATATTTGTTTCATAACATTTAAAATGGTGTAAAGCAACTCAGTGTTAATGCAGACCAATGGCAGATTTAGAAAGATAACACTAGATATCAATCAAAAATAATAAAAGCTAAGATTTAAATATGTGTATGTACAAACCAAATTCCAAAAAAGTTGGGACACTAAACAATTTGTGAATAAAAACTGAATGAAGTGATGTGGAGGGGGCAACATTTTATATTTTATTCAGAATAAAACACAAATCACAGATCAAAAGTTTAAACTGAGAAAATGTACCATTTTAAGGGAAAAAACGCCACAAAAAAATGGCATCAACCAAATCCCAAAAAGTTGGGGCAAGGCCATTTTTACCACTGCGTGGCATCCCCCCCTTCTTCTTACAACACTCAACAGATGTCTGGGGATAGAGGAGACCAGTTTCTCAAGTTTAGAAATAGGAATGCTCTCCCATTCATGTCTAATACAGGCCTCTAACTGTTCAA
>JAVSBV010169052.1:0-13977 GCA_033117975.1 Parotocinclus spilosoma | reverse complement strand
AGAAACTGGTCTCCTCTGTCCCCAGACGTCTGTTGAGTGTTGTAAGAAGAAGGGGGGATGCCACACAGTGGTAAAAAATGGCCTTGTCCCAACTTTTTTGGGATTTGTTGACGCCATGAAATTTGGAAACAACATATTTTTTTCCTTAAAATGATACATTTTCTCAGTTTAAACTTTTGATCTGTGATTTGTGTTCTATTCTGAATAAAATATTAAATGTTGGCACCACCACATCATAGCATTCAGTTTTTATTCACAATTTGTTTAGTGTCCCAACTTTTTTGGAATCCGGTTTGTAATATTGGCATGAATGCCAGGACACAAGGTATCCCGGCAGAATGTCCCAGATAATCTCACGGTCAGGGTTATTCACTTCCCCTGTCAGTAAACAAACACACAATCAAAACTGGATGAGAGCGCCACTCATTGACTATTTAATAGGGTGTATGGTCACCCAAGACTACCAAAAGACACCATACTGACAGCGATTAGATAATAAGACAGTTGATCGCTCATCATAGGCCCAATGATGATGCTCATCAGTCTACCTTCTACAGTGATCAGCGGAAAATGGAATGCATACCATTGGTTGCCAGGCATGCAGTCAAACATGGTGGAGTCGATTTCATATGGCTATTAACCAGCTAGAACCGACTGGGTCTCAGACCCATGCCCGGCCAGAACCAAACCGGTTTTGGACCAACACTAAGCCAGAACTGACCACATCTCGAACAAAGGCTAGAAAAGACCTTTCCTGATTTGTATTGGGAAACCATCGAGTTGCATTTTATATAAAGTCAATTCTTCCCAAGTTTTCAATTTTTGCAACAACATTACATTGCGATGTGGGATGTTTTATAAAACACAAACAGTAAAAGCTTATTAAGTGCTAGACACGATTGCCGGTGACTGCGAGGGGAAGCTGGACAGAATTTTTTTTACTTTAGTCTTCAAGATTCAAAGCTTTATTGTCATATTGACAGTAGGAAACAAGTTTCTCTGCCCAATGAAATTCTAACTTTGCAGTCCAAGGTGGATGTCAGAAGTATTAGATAGAATACAGTAAAAAGTCAAATCTAATAAAAAAAAAAGAAATTAAATCTTGAAAGTATAAAAATATATAATATGTACATCATGCAAAGATATATACATCGTGCAAAATAAATTAGTGTGCTACATTTGGTTGTATTGCAAAATAGATCATTAAAGTACACTTATAGTGCAGGTGCAATAATGTAATGAATAGAGTCATCAGCTCAGCTGTTTATGAGTCTGCTTACCATAGGGAAGAAAGAGTTCTTTCATCTGCTCGTCTTGCATTTCACACTTCTGTACTTCCGGCCTGAAGGTAGAAGTGTGAATAGTCCACATTGGGGGCAAGTTAAATAGAAGATTTTCAGAATGTAAGATGGCTTTCAGTTGGCTAAATTTTTGGGGCGTCTTTACATTTAGTAATGTTTTAGCCCATATAAATAAGGGTGGCAATAATTAAGTTTATTCCTAGATATATAGTTACCAAACTATATAGATATATTACAGATTTTACCCAAAGGAATAATTTGTCTTTCAAGAATACAACATGGAACTAACTAGTCTATTACACACAAAACACACATTAATGACAACCACAAAAGTTTTAATACTTTAATAAACAAGCAACCAAACAGGCTATTAAATGGCCTTGAAAAACACTTCAGTACTGCTCTCTTGTAAAATACAGCAGAGATACAAGGCATTAGATACAAGATATTAGAGGAGACAGGAGAAAAAGTCCATATTTCTTGCAGAGTGCATATGAACATATCAGTTTAGGGATAGGCAGATAGTATAGGCAAATAGTTATATGCATTAACTGTTTATGCTTTATATAATGAATTCATTTAGTATCTGAACATACATTAAATCAGTCCTGTGAGATGGAGAACAGTTTAAACTCTGGCATTTCTGAATCAGGAGAGCTGCTTCCACTGCGATCGCTGTATGTATCTCTGTAAGGAGGCAGATGAGATTTAACAAAATTAACAAAACCAGTATTATTTTATGTAAAATGTGGGTGAAAACTGAGCTGATATGAAACATAATTAAAAAGGCATTTCTTTTACACATCGATTCCCCAAAGCACTGTGCTGAAAGTTTGACTTGTATTTGTTGAAAATTGTCATGATAAACAATTTAAAACAACGATAAACAACGATTTAATCCAGTTGGGAAGACCCACATGACTGTTAAAGTAAAAAAAAAAAGCATCCATGTTTAGATGGTATATAACCATACAATACTTGCTGCCTGTCAGCGGTGTTTTTCAGTGTAATCTGTTATAAATATAATTTAAGCTTCCTCACCAAGTCTCTCAACACAGACTCAATTTAACACTTAAGAAGAAATGGTTAAACAAAGGTGAAGGGGGAGGCAATACGTCATAATTGTTAGCGATATAGACGATATGTTTTTCTGAGCATATCAAGGATATTAAAAGGTGCTGTAAGAACACTGACTGAACTGCAGGTTATTAGAGTGTAATTAGTCCAGTTTAACTGAATAAAGTACAGCATATTTAAAATACACTTTACTAAGTATGAAACAATATTTGAATAGTAGTTTTCAAGACACTGTCGTTGTCAATCTCATTAATGTACACTTATTAACAATCCCATCTTGACAGAAAAAAAGAGACATGCAGAAACTGAAATATCACATGACCATAAGTATTTAGACCTTTTGCTCAGTATTAAGTAGAAGCACCCTTTAAGCTAGTACAACCATGAGTCTTCTTGGGAATGATGCAACAAGTTTTTCACACCTTGATTTGGGGATCCTCTGCTATTCTTCCTTGCAGATCCTCCCCTGTTCTGTCAGGTTGGATGGTGAACGTTGGTAGACAACCATTTTCATATTTCTCCAGAGATGCTCAACTGGGCTCTGGCTGGGAAAGTCAAGAATGGCCACAGAGTTGTTCTGAAGCCACTTCTTTGTTATTTAGCTGTGTGCTTAGGGTCATTGTCTTATTGGAATGTGAACCTTTGGCCCAGTCTGAGGTCCTGAGCACTCTAGAAGAGGTTTTCTTCCAGGATGTGTCAGTACTTGGCCGCATTCATCTTTCCTTTATATGGAACCAGTAGTTCTGTCGCTGCAGCTGAAAAACACCCCCCATAGCATGATGCCACCACCACCATGTTTCACTGTTGGGATTGTATAGGGCAGCTGATGAGCAGTGCCTGGTTTTCTCCACACATTTCACTTAGAATTAACAATAAAAAGCTGCAGTGATACTGCATCTCTGGAGCTCAGCCACAGTGATCTTTGGGTTCCTCTTTACCTCCGTTACCAAGGCCCTTCTCCCACAATTGCTCAGTTTGGCAGGACGGCCAGGTCTAGAAAGAGTTCTGGTCGTCCCAAACTTCTTCCATTTAATTATTATGGAGACCACTGTGCTCTTAGGAACCTTGAGTGCTGCTAAATGTTTTTTGTAACCTTGAGCAGATCTGTGCCACAATTCTGTCTCTGAGCTATTTGGGCAGTTCCTTCGACCTCATGATTCTCATTTGCATTAACATGTACTGTGAGCTTTGAGGTCTTATATAGACAGGTGTGTGCCTTTCCTAATCAAGTCCAATCAGTTCAATTAAACGCAGCTGGTCTCCAATGAAGGAGTAGAACCATCTTAAGAAGAAATAAGATAAGAAGAAATGGACAGCTTGTAAGTTAAATATGAGTGTCACAGCAAAGGGTCTGAATACTTATGATCATGTGATATTTCAGTTTTTCTTTTTTCATAAATTTCTACATTTCTAAATTAAAAAAATATATTTGTGTATATTATTATATATTATGTATTTTTTTGTCAAGATGGGATGCTGGGTGTACATTAATGAGAAATACATTTAACCTTTTTTAATTTAAGCAAATAACTGCAATGAAAGAGTGAAACATTTAAAGGGGTCTAAATACTTTCTGCACCCACTGTAAATAAATGTTGAATTAAATTATGCACAGCTGTACATATCAGCTGACCCAAATGTTGGCCTTACAATCTGTAAAATAAAGAATTGTGTTAAGGAAGTAAAAATTGGATGTCATTTAATTTCCTTAACTCGGATAAAACAGAGGTTTTATTAGTTGGACCAAAGGCTGTGAAAGATAGGTTGGCTACATCTATTCTAAACCTGGACCGCTATTCGGTAATGCCCAGTCCAACAGTTCCACACTGGTTACCAGTTAAATTTCACAATGATTATAAAATATTTCTTGTAACCTAGAAAGCTCTACATGGTCTGGTCCCACATTATCTGAGTGAATCAGAAACAATTAGAATCTTACACTCCAGCTCATCTACTTTGTTCACAAGGTGCAGAACTTCTTTCAGTTCCTAGAATTACATACTTGGCCCCCTAGGTATGGAATAAACTTCCCACCTTAGTTTGAGATTCAGACACAATACAAATGTTTAAGTTTAGGCTAAAAACATTCTTATTTACGTAGGATTTTGGTTAGATTTAGACTATGATACATGTCTCTTGGCTGTGTTTACTTCTGGTTCTCTCCCTTTATCTATACTGCTATACTTAATGCTGTCGGAGTTTTGTGCTGCACCTAGCAATGATTGTTAATAGACTCTGTAAGTAACCCATAAGTAACTATATTTTCTCTTTTCTAGCAGAGCTGATGTTCCGGTACCAGTTCCTCCACTTTAGCATCACTCTACTGGTCTTTATCAATAGAAACTAGTCCCAGCAAAGTGCAGTAACTCCCGCCATCATTTAGTTAATAGGAGACTATGTGCCTCCAATAACTTTTCACTGAGGACTCATTAACTTAAATCTATTACGTTATTTATTTTAAATGTATTTATTATTTATGACCAATTTACATTTAATCATTTATTTAAATTGTACTATTCAGTTAACTTTACTATTACTACAAGTTCATTATTTCAATTAACATCTAGGCCGTCCAAGGAGGATGGGCCCCTTGAGTCTTGGTCCTTTCAAGGTTTCTCTCTTCTATATTCATCCAGGTTTTTTTTTGCCACAGTCACCCTAGGCTTGCTCAATTTGGGATTGGCCTTTTAAGATAATAGAATATTGTAAAGCTGCTTTGACACAATGCACCATTGTAAAAAGCACTTATATAAATACATTTTAATTTGACTTTACGGCAATAAGATAGAAGAACAGAACAAACAATTTACACGCACTGTAAATTATGATAAGTACTATATAATACATATTCTTCTCTCCCCAACCAACTCCACTGAATCAAGTGCACAGCACACAACAAAACTCTCCTTCCTGATCAGCTTATCCAGCCAAATACTGTCTGCAGTAAAGTAATTGTTTGCCAGAAGACAGCTTCATAAAAAAAGGCTGATACCACCACAGTGTCAAATTATGTTTTTGGGAGTGTGCCCTGTATTCCAAAAGGCCGAAGCCTCCTCAGCAGATGAAGTGTGCTCTAACCTTTCTTGTACAATGCTAACGGCTAACAGTCAAATGCCTGTACTACAGATCTGCTCTTCAACAGTGACAGTAACCCAGATTTTAAAATTAGTTGATGCTTTACACTGGTTAAAAAAATATTCATGCAATTTTTAAGCAGTGTATACAACCTCAATTTCAATGGAATTGCAACGCTGTGCAAAACAACTAAAAACAGAATACAATGATTTGCAAATATTTTTCAACCCATATTTAATTGAATACGCCACAATGACAAGATATTTAATGTTTAAACTGATAAACTTAGTTTTTTTTTAATATTCACTTATTTGGAATTTGATGCAACACGTTCCAAAAGAGTTGGCACAGGGGCAATCAGAGACTGGGAAAGTTGAGGGACGCTCAAAAACACCTGTTTGGAACAGGCGAGTGTCATGATTGGGTATAAAGGGAGCATCCTCAAACGGCTCAGTCATTCACAAGCATGGATGAGGCAAGGTTCAACACTTCGTAAACAACTGCAAGACCAAATAGCCTTACAGTTAAACAGCAATGTTTCTCGCCATGCAATTGCAAGGAATTAATGGATTTCATCATCTAGTGTCAATAATATCATCAAAATATTCAAATAAATCTCTGCAAGTAAGCGGCAACTCCGAAAACCAACATTGAATGCCCATGGCCTTCGATCCCTCAGGCGGCACTGCATTAAAAACCAACATAGTACTCTAACCGATATTACAACATGTAATTATTATTACATCCTATTATTACATGGGATCAGAAACACTTCAGAAATCCATTCTCAGTGAACAAAGTTTGTTGTTTCATCTACAAGTGCAAGTTAAAACTCTACCATGCAAGGCAAAAGCCATATATCAACAAAACCTAGAAACACCACCAGCTTTCCTGGAAAAGTGAAAAAGTGTCCTGTGGTCTGACGAGTCTAGGGCTGCAACTAACGATTATTTTAATAATCGAACAATTGGTCGATTATTTTTTCAATGAATCAGATATTTAAATAAATATATTAAATAAATGTTTTTTTTAAGTAACAAAGGTGCAAAAGCTAAGAGACTGTGTAAATACCTAATTACACAAATTAGAGTAGCTTGAATATGTTACCTTAATCCCTGTCTAAATACAATTTATAATGCCTATACAGTGCAGTGTATACATTTATACGTTGTCAGAAAATTAAAACTTAATCATTAATTACCACAACTGTGTACAAATTATATTTATGAAGCGCATCAACGCTGCTTAAGATAATAACACTTAAATTAAAAGTAACATACACGTACTCCATCACTGTCATTATCCAGTTAACAAGCAAAAAACAGCATAAACCGTGTTATTCCAGTTCCTATAGTGTGAGTGTGCCTCACTTTAAAACTGAACAAACTCTACTGTAGTGACTCTTACCCTGCTGTTGAGTTCCCTTCATCCTCATCACTTACTACAACATGTTTCAGTTTCTGTATCATCACCGTTTGCTCCCGTGCCAAGTTAAATCCCTGATGCTAAGCGGGCATGTTACACATTTTTTAGTTGTGTGAAGCGTGAATTGCTCCCACACTTTTGAAGATTTAAGCTGAACCTTCTTCTCTGCGTCGGTCATGTTTCTTTAAGAAGTAAATACATTCTACAAATGCATTAATGAATCTACTTACTTAGAAATTTCTGTGTCGCTCCGTTCAAGTGAATGCAGCGCTGCAGGTGACGTAAGCGGATATGTAAAGGCGAGTACGACATAAATCACTTGACACAACGAATCGATAATGAAATTCGTTGCCAGCATGTTTAATAATTTTTATCGATTTTATCGATTCGTTGTTACAGCCCTAGACGAGTCCACATTTTAAATCGTTTCTGGAAATCATGGATGCTGTCCCCTCTGGTCCAAAGAGGAAAAAGACTGTCCGGATTGTTACTATCTCTGATAGTACGGTGGTGTGTTCGTGCCCATGAAAAGGTACATTTTGGAGCAACATATGCGTTTTTACATTTTTTTAAATCATGTTTTACACAACGTCCCAACTACATTGGAATTGGGGTTGTATACGAAATGAACCTTGGGAAAACATGCATATGTTTCAACAATTACCTGTTCTGGTTCTACATGGCAGAACATTGAGATCTTCTCCTTCACAGAGTTATCAAGAGGAGTGGAACAGCGGCACATTATCTTGGGAAAACAAGAACAATACTCTGATTTTACAAATATTATAAAAAGGTATTTAAAATATATCAAATCAAACAGTCAACTCCAGAATTACTGGCAAAACAGTGATTAAAATGGTAAGCAGTTAAACCTTTTCACTATCAAAATAACATATTTACATGAGAATATTTTAATAGCAATAATTGAACACGCCATTTCTGTGCAACAGAACAGCTCAAACATGATAACTAAAAAGTTACCTCAAAATATTTTTTTTACATTAACATGTATGAATGACTTTGCAATTAAAGTGAAGCTGCAAACAGGAGTGTCAAGTTGTTCTAAAACTTTTTAAAATAAAACAAAACTGTTTATTTAAACTATTATTTTAGACCTACTAATTCGGTAACTGCAGTCTTAAGATACAATTAAATTTTGCTGATCCCAGGATAAACTGCAGTGTCACAGTAACATACATATTACACAAAATGAGACTAAATATTAACTAAAAGTAAAAAATATTAACAAAACTGGTAGACAAGATGGTTATTATGTTTATGGTTATTATTGACACATTGGGCTCCTGATGTGTCTTCTGTATAGGGAGCTTTTCTTTGACACGGCCACCCTAGGCTTGATCACTTCTGGATTGGCCTTAGATATTAGAAAATTATATAAAACAGTAAAGCTGAAATTGCTCCTTGACTTGATAAGACAAGATGAAAATAACTTTGTTGTATAACAAAAATGTATTCTGTTATCGCTTATACTGTCCACTTTTATGGTTATCTACTTGAGAAAACTGTTTAGTTAAGCTTGTATAAGCAAAAAGTGAAGGAAAATATAATTAACATTTTAATTCTTTAAAATACAAAGTGTCTCACCAAGTCCGGAGAAAGTCCAAGTCCTCTCAGCTCCCTTACGCTGTTCTGTGTGGGTTTGGTCTTCTGCTCACCTGTAGCACTGGGCTGAAGGCGACAGTTAAATACGTTGACATTATTGCTTTATATGAAAAATCATGCACCCCAAATAGAGCTCATCTTTATTAAGTGCTTAGAAACAAATTGTGCACTATGATTCATGCTCAACAGAAGCCTCATGTGGTATATAAGCTGTCTATAATAGCTGCCAAACCATAAATACTGTTTTTACATGTAAATTATGCAGTAGATCTGCTTCATAACAACCCAACAATTTTCCCAATGGTCATCTTGGTTAGAAGAGTTCCAGAGCTCATTGAGATTTTTTATTGATTCTTATATACACAAATAAGACAAAATATTCCTAATATAGGCATACTGATAATGTTTATGCCTGAGTTTTCTATGTGTGTATTTTATATAGTGGGTAAAATAAGTATTTAATACAATAGAAAAAACTTAACATTTGTTACTGAAACCTTTGTTTGCAATTACAGCGGTCAGACATTTCCTGTAGTTCTTGACCATGTTTGCACACATTGCAGCAAGGATTTTGGATCTTCTCCAGATCTTTCAGGTTTCTGGGCTCTCACTGGGCAACACAGTGTCAGCTCCCTCCCAACACTTTCTATTGGGTTCAGGTCTGGAGACTGGCAAGGCCTCCTTATAGAGCCACTTCTAATTTGACCGATCTTCAATGCTCTTACATCAGGCAGGAGGTTGTTGGCCAAAAACTCATGACATGACCCTACCCATCCTCATTCGATACAATGCAGTGGTCCTGTCCCCTTTGCAGAAAAGCACCCCCAAAGTATGAGTTCAAACAGGTGCAATTAATACAATTAATAAGTGCAGAATAGGAGGGCTTCCTAAAGAACTAACACTAAACTAACAGGTCTGTGAGATCCAGAACTCTTGATGGTTGGTAGGTGAACAAATACGTATTTCATTCAATACAGTGTGAATTAATTATTTAAATTAATTACACAATGTGTGTTTAGATTCTGTCTCTCACAGCTAAAGTGTACATATGAAAAAAAAGTTACAGCGCTCTCCATTCTTTGTAGGTGGGAAAACTGGCAAAATCAGAACAACAGAGTAACAAATACTTATTTTCCCTAGTGTAGATGTATTTGTTTTATCCTATCATTACCTTTACTGGGTGTACTATGCACAAAGTAGCACTTTACTTTCTTTTAATTATTTAAATTGTACATAGTGTGATTTTGCAGTTAACATGCATATGCAAATTGTAACTGATGCTGGACATTCAGTAAAACACTGGGTGGTTGTGGGCATTGGTGTGTAATTAACAAGACAATAGATACTACCACTTTACAGCAGAGTGGAATTTAGGGTTTTTCCTAAAGAGAAAATTGGTTTGTTTGGGAACATCAGCAACATCTTGGCTATTTTATGGTATCCACGATTTTGGGAAAACAAAAAAAAAAGTACATAATTATATGTTCAGACCATTTGTTTTAAACCAAGAGCATCTAAATACTTTATCATTTTAACTGGTGGAATCTTTTCTAACAACTTCTTCACATTCTTTAAAAGCACTTCTGATGGCTAAAAGTTCTGAACATTCTAATAAAACATGTTTTATTATAAGGAGAGCATCACAAAAATGACAGTTTGGTGACTGTTCACCAGCCAGGTAGTGTCGGTGGGTGAGGGCAAAAAAACTGGTTGCTTTCTGGATATTACTGTTAAACGGAAGTAGTAATATTTAACTAGAGTCTTTATGTTTAGCTCGTGCATCACATTTTACGGTGCTTGGTTGACACATCAGTCTGGGCTGCCGGCCCATTTAGCTATGTAATATAAAAAACAATAGTATGAAGAAGAACATTACTCACAAGCCATATTTAAGTATTGTTAATTAATACAATAAATCAAATACATTTTACAGCTGAAGGAAAAAAACAATTAGGTTAAATAATCTATTACAAATAAAAGGGACAGGTAATCACTGCACAAGATATAATTAAGCATCAAACGGTGGACAGAAAAACACTTTAGATACAATATTTCAGAGACGATATTACATTATATATAAGGTTACTTTTTTTCATAATATACTTAATGAAATTATTCAATTTGTATTAAATACAATGAAACGGGCTAAATAAAAAGAGAGTTCTCACCTGTGGAACAAGACTAACATGGATGTTACAGAAATTTTCCCTCTTTACTTTAAACTGGAACTGTCTGAAAGCCTCAATGAAAGGCATGCTCTCAATGTCCCCAACTGTGCCGCCCAACTGCACAGCACACAAAAAACTTGAACATGTAAAAGATATAAGCAAACTGCAGTAGTCAACCACATCAAACAACACCACGCTGAACCTACCTCAATGACACAAACTTGAGGTTCCACTTCATCATCATCCACAGGGATCCTGGCTTGCTTCATCACCCATTCCTGAATGGCATCAGTTATGTGTGGCACCACTGAAATTAAGAATTCTATTAAATAAATTTGACGCAGTGCTTTTCACAAACAGCTGTTCTAAGTAAACCTTAAATGTAAGTTTATTAAATGGAAGCACATAAAGAGCAAGTGATTAATGGCTTGCAAGTACTGTGATGCAAATTCATACAATCCAATTCCCAACTGTGATAGTTTCCAGGATCTATATAATTTAAAATGACAGAGATATTAACTGAGCTCTTTGCATTCCTGTGTCCTGTTTCCACGATAGAATGCTGTCTGCAGTGTTAGAGATCTATTGATTATTCTGTTAGTTAGAAAGTAACAAGCTAATGATAGTCTGAAAGCATAAACTGTTTTATCAATATATTTGTTGTGTAACTGTATATCACAAATGGCTGGTAACATCTGTTATAACGTACATTATTCTTGTTTATCTTTCACAATTGTCTACACAGCAAACCCCATAGTACAGATGTCTTGTAACACTGCTAACATTCAGTGTCCACTGTTTGGATGAACACAATGTTTCTCACAGCAGTGCGTGCATGTTTTTTTTGTTTATCGATTGTAAATTCTCATACAAATAAGGTTTCTTTTATCTGCAAATATCCCAGCACTCAGACTATAAATTAAATCTTTCTAAGAGTTAAATTAGTTTGTATATTGCATAATAAAGCGCAATCTTTGTCTACCTTTTTACCTCAGAACATTTTGCGGCGCGGGACAGAATTGAATAGTTATTGGCGGGAGCGGGAGTTTAATCAATACAGGCGATGCGGGAGCGGGACCACTTATACATTTATACACTTATACAACTAATCAATCAGTAAGAAAGCAATAAACTAATAATAATAATAATAACAACAACAACAACAACAGTAATTGCATAAATGCATTCAGCACTGAGAATAACTCTTAAAGAAATGTAATTCTAAAACAAACTTCACGAGTGTAGCAGACTGGCACTCAGGGAAAGCTGCAAATAAAAAAGGAAGTATCAAGATAATAGCCAATACAAGCTACACTAAACCTCAAGATATTACAGATAAATATCAAAGCGGAGGATGGACACACACACACACACCCACACACACACACACACACACACCCACACACCCTATGGAACAAATTCAGCATTTGCAGTTCACCTGCCGGCATGTGTTTGGACTGTGGTAAGAAATGGGACAGTGCTATCCAGCACGATATTGTTCTTTTAATAAATACATAGGTCATTTTTAAGCACTAAATTTATTTCATATTACGACTGCGGGCGGGAGCGGTAGAAATGTGTATGTGGATTGTGGGGGCGGGATTAAAACAAGCGATTTGGGGCGGGAGCGGGCGGTAACGGCACTAAAACAAGCGGGAGCAGGCTTAAAAAAGCAGTCCCGTGCAGATCTCTAGTTACTACCATTTTATGCAATCAGGGTGACTTTTTCTCTTGTCTGGGGAACTTAAGTATATGTCTGCACACTACCCCCCACCCCCTGTGACCCTGACAAAGAAAAATACACAGCTCACAAATATTAGGGGATATTTAATAATGGGATATTTCATTTTAAAGTGTCCCCTAATTTTTGTGAGCAGTATAAAAACATAGAAGTCATCAACACTTTAAAACTCTTTTTTTGACTCTAACCATCTTCACTTGGCAGACGTGAACGTGCGTGTGTCCAGCCTCACTCTGTTGGGCGCTTTGCTGTCAACTCAGGCTCCACTTCCTGAGGTGGAGCTTCTCCTGCAGCAGTCTGGATCAGCTTCTTCTGGAACTAACACTCCACAGTCCAGCTGCAGAGAGAGAAATGCCAATGAGAGGGCAGTGGAGTGTCAGTGTTGGCTTCTGCAGGTTTGCATGTCCCTGGTTACTCAGCCAAGAGAGGAGCCCTGTTCTGACAGTGATACGGGCACATCAGGCCCCTCTTTGGAGCCTTCCCCTGTTCGTCTCGAAGCATTACAGGTGAGGGATAGTGGGGAAGAGGAATAAAGACGACTGTAGTTAAAAGTTAAGTGACTGGTATGGTTTTTAATGTCTGACTTGTATGGGTGTCACTCAGGTTCTGGCTCACCTGGTGAAGGGCTACTTCTCTTTGGCTCAAGCATCTCTGCTGGAGTTGGGTCAGCTCAGTGCCTGCTGTCTCAGAGAACAGGACCCATCTGTACAGTTACACGGCGCTAAGGTGATGCTTTTGCTTCTTCAGCATGGTGCTTTTACTAATCTGGATCCAGGACTATTCATTACAACAATAACTACTTACACATTATGAAATAAACTACTGGTTTCACTATTCTAAAAATCTACTAAAAATCAATTGCATAAAGCTTACTTTTCTTTAAAATGACTGTTGGAAAGATCCTTGTATTTTAAGAAAAGAGAACGTGAAGTCCAAGGTGCCAAAAACTCCAAAATGATCTGCTTTCATGGATCAGACTTGATTGTCCATCACATCCCATATATGATCAATCAGACAGATCTGGGGAATTTGGAGGCCAAGCCAATACTTTGACATTTCAAATCTCAATTCTCAAATCATTCCTGAAGATTTTTTTCAGTGGCAGCAGAATTATCTGGCTGAAAAAAGCCACTGTCATTAGGAAATTCTGTTGCCAGTCTGTATCTGGTCTGTTTAGGGTGGTGTTATGTCATGTAACATTTACATGTATGCCAGGACCCAAGGTTTCCCAGCAGCACATTGCCCAGAGTGCAACAGTGTTATTGTCAGTGTTATTCAATTGACTTGTAATTGGTTTTAAAAATCTGTATGTTATATAATAAAATATAATAAGAATAGAAGTATTTGTTGTGCCATAATGGGTAACGCTAAGTGATGAGAAACTGACATGGGTACCTATGGGACTCCTATACAGTGGGGTGAAAAAGTGTTTGCCCTCTTCCTCATTTCCTGTTTATTTGCATGTTTATCACATCAAGTCTTCCAGGTCTTGACGCAGCAAAACAGCCCCAGACCATCACACTACCACCACCATATTTTACTGTTGGTATAATGTTCTTTTTCTGAA
>JAVSBV010169026.1:0-13979 GCA_033117975.1 Parotocinclus spilosoma | reverse complement strand
TGGAATACGGCTGTAACGTAACAAAATGTGGAAAAAGTGAAGCGCTGTGAATACTTTCCGGATGCACTGTATATATACATATAAGGGATTGCTTGTTAGGTAAAGAACCTGAGTAGGTTGCAATCATGACCTCAACAATAAAAAAAACACAGGTATACAGGTAACTTTGCACACTTTACTCATTCTTCTCAGAGAAAATTGGTTTGGTGATTGTCATTTTTAAAGCTGATAAAATATCTTGAAATGGAGCAAACAGTTTTAAAGAATTTCTTCAGGAAAAACGTATTAACTGAATGACATAGCCAGCAAACAATTTGGATCTCAATGTGATTTAAAAACTGGTTCATGGCAAGGCTCCATGCCGAAAAGCCGATCTATTAACCGCCATTTGTGAAGGTTGGAACCAGCTTGATGTGATATGGAATATTGATTTTCATTATAATTCCATTCCTCAAAGAATCCAGGTAGTCTTAAAAGCCAGAGGAGGATCCACAAAGTTGTCATCACTGTAATTTTTGGTGGATTGATGGATGAACCCATAATGCTTACCTCAACAATGTGTATTCTCACTTTAACATCACTTTTGTTATTTAGGGTTATTATAGGGTTATAAGGCAATAATAAGTTTGGCCTGAACAGCATGCTGGTTCACTAGTTGGATTTTTACATTTCCGGTAGTTGATCCTCCAGCCAGTCTCCCATCTCTTAGATACAGCCAATCATGTCACTATGTGAGGTCTGACCTGGGTCCCTGAAATGCCGTGCTAGTGTTTACCCGAATGCCACACCTAAAATAAATTTTCCCTAGACATTATAACAAGTGCAGACAGACTTTCCTCTTCCATTACTAAATTCGCATTAGTGTTAATCACTCAGTACAGATGCGGTAGATGGAGATTACGCTGAAAAATGTTGGAATATTACTTTAATGCACAGCTTTGAAATATTGTTTAATATACTCCCCTGCTATATGAGTCAGATGTGTAGATAATGCAATAAAAAGAAAATTCTCAGGCTATTGAGCCTAATTGTTTTCTCAGACGTCGCATGCAATAAACAAAGAGGAACATTTGTTGCAATAAATGGCCTGGCACTGTAATTGTTCCATAATGCGTGAAGCACTGCGCTCGTGCTTTATGAATCGCATGCAAACATGCATAGGGTTATTCTGGCTCTGAAACTAAGCATACTGATATTTGCCAAAGGAGGCCTACCATTATGTGAAATGATACTTCAGCAAGTATTTTAGCGTTATGGGCTTTTGAATGGTAGTTTGGCAAGTTTCTTTTTTCCTTTGTTGTAAGAGTGTGTGAGCGAGGGAGCGAATGAGGAAAGAAAGAGATGGAGAGCTGTATGCTGGGGTTCAACTAATGACTGCTCTGATAGCAGTGCTGCCTGTAGGGGTGTGTGTGTGTGTGTGTTTGTGTGTGTGTGTGTGTGAGTGTGTGTGTATGTGTGTGTGTGTGTGTTTGTTTGTGCACGCTTGTGTAGTTTGGTGTCCTCTGGGCTTGTCTGACTGGGTAATCCCATTCACTACATGCTAATGTGAAACTAGAACCTAATGACCTTCTGCCATGCCTTCTCAACCCGATCCTACAGCCATCTTAGCAACCTTGCAGCCATTCTCCCATAGCAACACCACCCCCACACACTCACACAAACACACACACTCTCGTGCGCCCTGCTGACAACCTACTGTCATTCACTTGTCTTATAGTTATAAAGCTGCAATCCAGATAGGAGTACGGAAATGCACTGTTTAACGACCGCATTACATTCAGTGAAACAGGTCGTTGACCGAAATGGGCGCTGACCAGATATTAGCATAGCTTCTGTATTACAAATATGAAGAGTATTTTCACAAGACACGTGGGTGCTAACGATACGTAGATGCATCAGATATCGCTGAAAACATGAGGGAAGTCTAAATTGTTAGACACATACTAAAACTTTATAGAAATGTGCTAAAATTGTTTAAAAAGGTATGATTGTGCTGTTCCAACCGTGGAGTGGAGGAATAACGCTTAGGAGGACGGTACGATGGACCTGATATTTTGTTTGACGAAAGATAATATGGCACCGATAGACAGTAGAGATACTTCTTATTTTTACAATATTTTGACTTTTAAGGGGGAATCCGATAATACACATAACTACACGTTCAATTGAAACATGTCTCTGGATTTTCCACAGTGAAGAAAAGCCATGGTCACATTGTGTTTTTAGAATGTTTATGGTAGGCTACGCCAAGATATGCACAGTATATGTATAGGTTATAGGTTAAACAGAATGTACAGGTAGTGTGCAAGGAAAAGGACCAATGAGTACTATTTACAATAGGACATTCACATAAAGCGTACATTTTTTTTACATTTACGGCATGTTACAAATAAGTTCAAACAGAAGTAACTAGCACAGGAAAAAGCCTCTGACCAGGAAAAAGCAAAGAATCCTGTTTCACCCTCTTATTCTGGTCAGGGTCACTGGGATTAGTTTAGGGCCTAACCCTAAAGGGCATGAAGAGGTACGTCCAGAAACATTCTGTAAATGTAGTGTAAATGGTGCATTCTGTAACTGCACCACCCAATGTTAATATTGCTAGCCCAACCAAGATTCAGACCCAGAAACTGTCATTTTCACCAGTTGACTCTTACCTCTTACAACAGGAACTGCAGTACAATAATATATTGTAATGATAGCCTCTGGTGAGGTGGAATACACAGTCACATTATTATATTTTTGTTTTATAATTTATCGGATGCCCTTAAACAGATGATGCAATCATACATGGGCATTGGTCAGAATGGCTTGTCAAAGTTGTTTGTTCAATACGCATAATATTTTGTTTTATTCCAATTGCTCATCACTTTGAAATCAGGTACCTCAGCTGTCCCTCAAATGGATTATAAAACATTTAAAGAAACGTGTAGTTGTAACAGCAAGACCACATGTTGCTGCTTGCTTTCGAACCACTTTTCGCTGAACTTACAATTAATAAAACCACACCTCCTCCGTGTTCTGGTTGCCTCGCTGATCCAATCGTGTGTAATACTGAACTCCAACTGCTGCCCCACGGCTACCGGTATCGTTGTCCTAGATGTTGGACCGTCCGACGGAGAGAGACTTTTGTTCAGATTGCTAAATAAACATTGATAGAATGTGCTTGGTATTTCGACTTATTGCTCATGATTGGTATTTTATGTTTTACATGTTTGTTTGTTGTTGTGCCCAACATGAATTGCCCCTTTGGGGATAAATAAAGTTTACTCAACTCAACTCAACTCAACCTGCAACCTACATTACAAATAGTCAGATACACAAACATAATATAGACACACAGAAACACCCAGGTTTTACTAAGAGTCTAATAAGTAATTAATTAGATATAGATACTGTGGTAAACACTTAATTGACCTATTTTAAATTCTATTTTTTCAATTCAATAGGAAGCTGGGCCTATCACCTGTGCTCAACCTCTGTTATACTATCACAATGTGATCATTTTGCCAGGCACCCAGTCCTACTATTAAGTCTCTTGGCTGATTTGGAGAGAGCTTACTGGAATTCGGGGGGCTTTTGAAAAAATCCAATTCATTTGATTGGGTAGAGCGCTTGTGTGTCCTCTCCACTGCAAATGTATCACAATGTGAGAGCCATTACCACAACTCGCTGGCAATTAACACAACCCGGGGCAAGTTAACGCAAGGGCAACCTTCTGTAATTTCTTCATAAGAAGGTCTTTCATTCATAAACAAAACGGTTCAAGAAAAAGAGTGGTAAAAGGCATTTACTGTCATCCCCATAAACTTTTTCTTCATTCCCTGACCTCCCAGATTCTTGCCCTGTCTGTCCACTGACAGTGCACACAGTGTTAGAAGAGACAAAGCATCCTCGTTGTCTGCGGGGGGGTGAAGCACCCGTTTTGACCCTGAGGCCACTGTCGTTCAGGGAAAGAGAGGAGCCAGTGTTCAGCGGAGCGCATGGATATTGATCCGCTCTGTGCCATCTTACTTCCCATCTGTTTGGGCAAGCACTGCATTCTCCCATCATGCTACTCCTGCCACCGTAGTCATGGAGACTGATCCGTTTATCCACCTGGATTAACGCAGATAGAAACTTTGTTTGTGAAGCAAAATGATAGTTTTGTTATTTTGTCAAATTGCGGTTTCATTAGCAATAACACAAAGTCACTTTGTGCTGGGTTTTTAAAGTTACCCAGGATTTGTCCAAATTACTCTCTATATGCCCTCATTGTATTAGGTACACTTCCTTGTTTCTCAGATTTCTTTAATAAGATGAAAGTCTAGAAATGAGATTGAGAAATCGGATAAGAAGAGCTGAATTTTAGTTGAGTAATCAGCTTTGTCAGTGCATGTATACCCTTACTCTGATTTAAATCGGATTTCATAGTCTGTGCATGCTCTCAAACATAGCCCAGAAGCAGTTCACAGAATCAACTCTGGTTGCCAGGTCCACTCTTAAAAAAAAAAAAACTAAAACCTGCACTTTTGCTCAGCAAAAATTACAACTTTAATCCAAATTAAAAGCAGTGCTCAAACATGCTTAATTCATTTGCCTTGCTGCACCCCCTAAACTATAAATGGGAACTTGTAAAGCATATTTCACTTTAATTTTGGAAGAACTTCACAATTCCTGGTTCATTTATAATAATAAGAGGAATAATAAAAAAGCCAGGGGTCACCAACTGATTGAAGAGATTACTGGCAGATTAATGGCATATACAGGTAGAAAACTTGACTATTATTTAAATATGCTCTCTATGTACTTTTTGGTCTCTAAAATAATAACCCATTGTTTCAGTCAGTTGCGTGTATCAAAAACATCCAGGTTTATAGAATACAACCTACTTTCAACTTGCTCGTCTTTTATTACCGTCTATTATTAGAATTTTATTACCATTTGGATTAAAGAGTTTCTTATTGTGAAGCTGTATAGAATTCAATCACACATCCTACTGATGAATAATCCAGAGACAAATTTAGTGTTACAAAATTTCCAGGGATCTGTTCTGTCCTATGCTGGCTTAAAGCTCAGCCAGTCACCAAAAACTACCTTTAACCAAAATAAGATAATAAAGCATTACCCATAAAATGTTCTACAGTTCCTATTAATTAATGGCTAATCTGGGGGAAAAAAAATTCCAACCTGGACTATGAATGATTTATTCAAAGTTTGCATGTTGTTATGACTCGATATATGGAAGTATGAAAGACCAGGTCATATTTTATGAGAAATAAGAAACACATTAATATGCAGCTCCAATGCTCAGTGGGTAGAATAAGGTGCTGGAAATGGCAGTGTCTGTGGGCAGGGGTTTGAATCCCAGATAGGGCTTGTAATATGAAATTGGGTGGTGCTTTTACAGAAACAAAACAAAACATCCACTGTATGCACATATGGCACTCACAGTGCCAGTCCCAAGCCTAGATAAATTGGGTGGGTTGTGTCAGGAAGAGCATCCGGTGTAAAACCTGTGCCGAGTGTAATATGTGGATCAGGATGATCCATTCTGATGACGGCTAAAGGGAGAAACTGAAGGGCAGTAATGCAAAAGTCATTTTAAAGGATTCATACACGTCTTTTGCAGCATGCTTGAGTGAATGAGTGAGTGAATAAGTATGTGTGAACATGTGTTGGGGTGAAGAGCTGAGGTAGTGGGAGGGCAGGATTTGGGATTGCTTTGGACTTTTTGGGAGGGCAGTTGGATGCAGATGAGAGAGAAGTTCTGGAATCTTTTTTTTTGCAGAGAACCCTGCACCAAATCTGACAGCAAGTGTAGAAGAGACATGGAATGAGAGAGAGAAGGGGGGAGGTAACGGGTGGATATGACAGACATTAAGGAGCCTCTGTCTGGTACTGATTAAGCCTTGATGGCTGTGTAGTTGCTCTATCAAATGGAAGCAAAAGTTCAATAATTGCAATGCTATCCAGATAATGAAGTGACATCCAATGTGCTGAGTCTGCTTTATACCACCCATTATCCAGTCATCACTCATACGTATAACCCAGCTCGCCATCAAACACACATGCACACTCCTGAAAACACGGCTGTCGCTGCTGTAGTTTGAAATTTTAGTTGTGTAAATGAAAAAAAAACAACCTTTGCACAGCAGCCTTTGACTCCTCTTCTTGCTTAATTGCCTCGCCAGGCTTTTCTGACAATACACACTCACTTAAATTTCCTTTCGCTCGGCTGGAACAATGCTTCACACGCTGTAGGTTGAGCGCCACTGTAATATATTTATCACTTCTCATTGTGGTACAGGCTTTTAGGAAATGAGAACTGTATTACGAGCCATTACAAAAGAACTTTATAACATAATTAGACAATGACACAATGGACATGAGCACTCATTCATTCATTCACTCATTTTTATGTCGCTGACGGCCCAGAGCTTTGGGTGCAAGCCAGGAATACACTATGGATGCAACACACTTGTCCCAATCATATTACGTTAAACATTCATTCATTCACAAACAGGGGTGATCAAGAGTAGCAAAGTGACACCCTGTGAAGATCATTTACAGCATTTAGCAGATGGTCTTGCTCAAGGAGCCAACAGTGGCAGCTTAGCTGAGGTAGGATTTGAAGCCTGAACCTTCCAATGTCCAGGATGTTAATTGCTAAGCCACCACAGTCAAAAATATATGGTCAAAATCTTTTTTATTTAGAAGATACCCTTATCCAGAGTGACTTCCAACTGATACAGTCTTGCAATTCGAGCGGTTTATGGGTTAAGGGCCTTTCTCAGAAAAAAAACAAAGGTAACTTGGTAGACAAGGGATTTGAACCCTTGACCTACTGGTTCATAGTCCAGTACATTAAACAGTAGGCCACTACACTCACAACCATTTGAAGATTTCTCTTGCATGGCGAATACAGGCAGACAAAGATTACCAGGATGGGATCCAGGGTGAAGATGAGAGGACAGAGGACAGAGGAGAACCAGAGAGGCTGAGCCACCCTGGTTAGTATCCCACTTCTAGTGAGGTGAGGTGAGGTTTGTCTGTTGGATCAGGCAGCATAGGGAGTCCCCCTCATGGTGCCATGAAGAGAAGGTGTGTCTTCATGGTTGCATGGCCTGCCTTGTGATGACTTAATCATCTGTCAGTTTTGTGGTAGCATTACTTAATGAGAGTTCAGATCTGGTCTTGCTAGCCTGTGCTCGTCTCTCCTCTTTAGAGTCCCTTGAATCATGGCATGTTTTGGGATGTACAATGAAATTGGAGTACATAGAAAAAAAAACCCAGACAGCAAGTTGCCCCTGTGCTAAAGGGTAGTGAAAAACCACAAATTGTGTTAGACTATGTAATGTTTTTCATAACATGGCAATCCTACCTAGCAGCATGTAAGACTGAAACCTCACGTCACCAGGGACACGATTTGATCGGACTGGCTCAGCAACAGCGAAAGCTCTGGTTTGCATCGCTGTGTGATTCCTGCTGCCTGAAGGTCAGTGGGAGTTCCTGTGGTGTTCCCAGATGTTTGTTCCCTAGAGTGTTGCATCGCTATCTTCTCGAGATGGAGGGCTGGTTCAACACAAACATTTTGAGACTGATTTACAATTATCACTTGATTAGTACTAAGTATGGGCCTCTAGTAACCACTTGCATATTAAAAACCTCTAATTGTTCAAATGAATATGAAGCATCAGAAAATATAACGAATGCAGTTGGAATGCAGATAAGATAAGATAAGATAAGATAAGATAAGATAAGATAAGATAAGATAAGATAAGATAAGATAAGATAAGATTCCCTCAGGGAAATTAAGGAATTAATGTTACAAATAAAGTAAGACAAATTCAGAAGAATGCCTTTAAGATATAAAATAATCAAGATTAGCAGTAACTTTAAGATCAGATGATCAGTTAGTTTATTTTATTTTTATTTTTGTTTTTAACAGTGTCACTGTTGGACTGAAAATAGTCCACCTGGCCAAAAATACCCTGCCATTAGCATCCTGTAGGTAGCATCCTGTGAGCACTGATAAAGAATGACCAACACAGATTGTGCGGCAACAGTACAATAAGGTAGATGTGCCTTATAGCTGTGTGTTTGCAATGAGTGAACAAAGTGTTTAAAAACTCCAGACAGCCGTAACTGATCCAATTGTACCAGAAAAACATGCAAACACCACACAAGTAGAGATCAAGGTCACAATTGAACTGGGTATCTTTGTGGAAACTGTGCTTACGTTTTATTTGGTCTAAAATAACTTATGTGGTTTCTGTTATTTTCTTTTAAGAAGCAAAAATTTTATTAGCAGAAAAACTTGTTTGGAAAGTATTCTCAAGGAGGAAGTGGGCGGAGCCCTGCAGGAGCTGGGATGGAGATGGATGGAGACAGTGAGCGCTTTTCACTGAGAGGTCGATTCGAATCGATAAAGGCTCTACATCTCGAGAGGCAGAGTCACCAAGACCTTCTACAGCGACTGCTGTAAGGAGAACGTGTCCATGGCTGTGCTGCTCATGTTCTGCTCTGAGGGAGATAATGTCCCGGATGCCTTTGCTCTCGCCAATCACCTCAACGACTGGCTCTACCTGCTGGACAAACCAGTCCAAGCGGGTACAGTTCTGTGGCGAATCCCATCCTCCTGGAAGCTCCTTTTCAGCAACGGTGTCCCCCTTCCCTCTTCTGATCGTATTTCCTGATTCGTCAGAGCACGTGTAGGTCATCCGCTATGCTATTTATCGTTTTACACTTTAATATCAATTAGGTAAATAAGTTTTGTATACCTACCACTAGGACTGCGGTAATCTAGCCGTTAAGGTACTGGACTTCAGACCTGATGGTCCAGGGTTCTAATCCCACCTTTGCCAAGTTGCCACAGTTGGGTCCTTAAGCAAGGCCCTTAACCCCCCATTGCTTGAATTGTTAGACTGTATCACTTGTATGTGACTCTGGATAAGGGCATCTGCTAAGTTCCATCTTAGAACCTTGTTTATACTATTGTGGCTCAGCTTTAAATAAAGCTTTAAATTGTGATATGATCTTTTTGATTGCTTGAAATAACCCATATATGTTATAGAGGGAATTCAGATCTTCAGAAATGCGTTTGGGATGAAATTGTTTGGGGTTTTTTTTCGTTTTATATTACATACAACAACAATACCAACATTAACCTCAGAAAACAGTCTTGGCAGTTTGATTCCATGTATTGCCATAAAAGCTCTACAGATAGTAATATCCTTAAATGTGCTAAAGGTTATCAGGCTCATGCCATGGTCCATTGGGTGATGAATACTTACAGGTTCTAGTACTTTCTTTAAGGATGTTCAGCCATTTGACCCTCTTGTCTGCTAACTAACTTAATACGAAGTGATTGTTCCCAGTGAAATCAGTGGCACGTGATATATTTTTGACTGAAACTTAAAATGACTTGGCTGCGTGCAGGGCGGACTCTGTAAAGCAAAGGATTCAGGGAGGGATTTCAGAACCTGTGGTTAACTACAGTTTATATTCCCCCAAGGAATTGATGTTGCACAGTGTGCACTCTCCCACTCTGTCTTCTTTTTTCTCTCTAGCCTCACTCTCTCTACCTCTCTTTCTCTCTCTCCCTCTCTCTGAGGGTGTCTGGCAGTGCATAAGTGGTAGTGCTGCGTGGCAGTGCTGGATCCCTCCCTGCAACTGGGTGTTGGCGAAACAAGTGGAAGAGAAACCACAGGCATCTGTGTGAGTGTATGCATGGGCATAACAGAGCGGGAGCAAGCTAGAGAGAGAAAGAGAGAGCATCTGCTGTAGAAGTTGAACCCTCCAAACTCATTCAATTTTCCTCCCTGGCTCCAAGAACTCGTGCATTTGGACAAAGGAAACTCAGCAACCCAAGCCATCCTGGTTGTTAGGGTTGCCAGCTATGCATGAAAAAGCTTCCCAATAGGCAATCGTATCTAGTCCAGAAACCAGCTGTCACTCACAACCCTTTATAATTTCAAAACCTTTGTTTGTTTTAATGCTTCATAAATTTTATTATATTTTACCATAAATAACAGAATGAAACCACCTAACACAGCAGCAACAGCAGATAAAGATAACGCAATTGCAGAAATTATTTACAAAATTATACTTGGTTATTTATTTATATAAATTATAACGTCACAGGTTAGGATATTCAATTTAGTCTTTTTAAACCAATTTTTGGTGGGTTGACCCACTTGCTTTTGAGATTCAGTCCACACAAGATTATTCCTATTATTATCTAATTTCCATTCAAATTTGCTGGTATAATTCAGAATCCATTGTTCCACCAATGACGGCAAACCTTCCTGGTCCAGATGCAGTAAAACAGACCCAATCCATGATACTACTACCACCATGTTGGAAGTCCTTATGTTGGAATGTACTGTGCCACAAAATATTATTTTCAATAGCCTTCTAAATTGTCCATGTGAAGGGCATCAATGTTATATTTTTTCTCATTGCAACACTGCCATGCACGCCATTTTTGTTTTCTGATCTCCTAATGGTGAACTCCTGAACATTAGCCAATGTGAGAGAGGCCTTTAGCTACCATGGCTTCCTTTATGACGTTGCAGAATACTACATGCCTTGCTTTGGAGTTATCTTTGTTGAGTTACTGTGTAACAAACCATTTGAATTTCTCGATTTTACACAGTCTAAACAATACCACAAGTAAAGAATCCTCAAAAGCAAGAACCAAACTTGTAAAGATTGCTCCTGAATTAAAGCATGCATCTCAACAGTAAGTTTATAGCGGTTTTAACGCAACTGGCTTAAAAGGAATTTAATACAATATTAAGAGATTGTGATATTTGAAATACAACAACTAAAAGGTAGCAGATTCCAGTACTGGAGGACCACATGGCTGCACAGCTTGGCTTTTACTTTTACATGATTTGAATTTGGAGTGTGAGGAGATAAAACAAATCACAAACAAACTTCTGTACTCATTAATTCATGGTTGTGAGGGTGTACTGGGGCCCAACCAGCAATACAGGACAAAAGGATAAGGTTAAAATAAGAGCTTATCTTCTGCTTTGTATGAGCTTTAGCCATATCATGCACCCTTAGTCTTTGTTCATCAATTTTTCATATCCTCATTCCCTAAGGGATTTCTCTTGCACTTTCATTGGTTGTTTCTGCTCACAGGCCTTGCAGTTAGTCTCTGGGCAGTGCACACTATCTGCCTGAGCTCAAATAATATTAAACATCTTGGAAGATTAGAACAGGTCATTCTGACCAGTGCCTGAATCCAAATTTTCTATTCATAAGCAAAATGTCGCTTCATCAGAAAACAACACAAAACCATGGACCTGGCAACGTTGTTATTCACTATGTCTCTCTGACACTACAAGCCCATGGTTGAATCCCAAACATCTGCCTTTCCTTTCTTTTTTTTTGGATGATCTCCGAGCATAAGTACATTTCCTAACTGAGAACAATCACACACCAAACTGTGTGCAAGTGGAAGAGCCATATTGGCGTGCATGCTGTTTTAGGCGGCCCAGTTTATGCAGCCATGTCAGAGACGCTAACGGTGCCCAGACCTGCTCATTCAGCTCAGAGATGTGCTCGCAAAATCTGAAAAAACCCCATCCAGACGCTGCTGAGGCATGCCAGGACCTGGCACAGTCATCACACAGCAACAACCTAGCTTGTATCCTTCCAGCTCCATCTCTCACTCTCTCTTATCTTCTTTTCATCTTAGCACTCTTTCCCACTTTATTTGGTGTCAACTCTTTCTCTCGTTTGTCTGGTTTTAGCTTGTCTGGACAGCTATTTGTTGCTCCTGCATTAGACATCTGTAGTCATCGGTGTGGAATTAAAGTGCAGATTGCACTTCAACTCGCACTTCAGCATCCGTCAGTACAGGACGCCGAGCACAAACTGCAAATATTCCAGTTTATTAATCATCCAGTATGTAGGAAGGGTTTAACTGCCTTGAACTCAAGGGAATTCATATTGCAATGAAGTTCAGTGTTCGCTTTCAGTAATAATGGAAGTCTGGCTTCATAATTACATCAGGCTGCATCCAGTTCTTTAGTTGATTTGCTAATGTGGTTTTGACAATCCACTTACTGTTACTTTTTGAGGTCAGAGGAATAACAGCGTATGCATGGCAACTAAAACGTAGAGAGTTACTGCAATTATCAAGCCCAGGTCTTGTGCTGTGTGGCACCAGGAGTGGAAGTCACAGGGGAGAAATCCCAAGAAGGGGGAATCCCCTTGCCTTCCCCCCTTCATATGCCTTACAGTGGTTTGGTAAACTGCCTACCATCACCCAAACCCACACACATTTTACACATTTTACAAGGTTACAATTGATAAATCTTAAACAACATGAAGTACATATTCAGTTGGCCTGCGTGTGTGTGCCTAGCTTGTTCTTAAAGACTATTACAATAAACAAAAACACTGCTCACTGAAAATCGTAAAATGAGTAGTGTATTTCTGAAGAAAATTTGATTTGATTTAGTTGGGTTATTCATTGAACTCTACTTATTGATTAAGATATTGTTTGTTCTCATAAAGCTAATCTAGCAGACTAGAGACTTTAAACACATTTAATAAACATATTTAATGACTAAAGTGAAAATTAATACTGAAATAATCTTCAGCATCAGTAGCTTCTCTATTAACATTCTGTTAGATAAGCTTATGCCATACTCATTGTACTTAAGAAATGTACTGTGCCATCTAAAGTTTATTCCTTATTGTTATTTTATTTTCAATAAAAAAAATATGTGTTTATTTATTAACCTGTGAAAAAAACTTGTATGGGTCCATATTAAAAGGTTCATCACGTTGGCCTATGGCTTTGTTTAATTTTGAATTTTGGCCCACTGTGTATTTGAGTTTGACTCTCTTGCTATACAGTATCTTACACAAGGGAATTTGTGAGACTGTGGAAGCCTAGCGGTTAAGGTACTGGGCTATGGACCAGAAGGTCCAGGGTTCAGATCCCACGTCTGCCACAGTTGGGTCCGTGAGCAAGGCCCCTTGCTTAAGGACCCAACTGTGGCAGCTTGGCAGAGGTGGGATATGAATCCAGAACCATCCGGTCCAGAGTGTAATACCTTAACCGCTAGGCTACCGTAGTTCACTAGAGCTTCACAGCCACTGGAATCCACTTCCATGATGACATTACGAAGGTGGTGGATATTCGCTCTGCTACCTTCCATATGAGAATGCAGGTACTCATGATACTCAATATCCACAGATACTCAATAGAGTTTACGTCTAGAAATATGCTTGACCTTTACTCTCAGTTGATTTAGCAAAGAAGTGGTTGTCTTGGAGGTGTATTTGGGTTCGTTATCATGTTCAAACAGCTAATTTACACTTTTATACATGTTGCAGACTGACTACTTTACATTGTATCAAAGTGTCAGTATCTTCAGTGTTGTCCCATTAAAAGATATAATAAAACAGCTAAAAAATGTGAGGGGTGTATTTACTTTTGTGAGATACTATATATGCATTAAATACAACAGTACTTTTGGTAGCACCTTTGGCATCCCCTTTAAGAATATTAACATAGAGATGAATTAATCTAAGAATCCAATAGTTCAGTTTCTCTGTGCATGACTGACTCTTTGGGTGATCTTGTTATGCGACTGAGTAACAATAGATTTGAAATTCTTCTGTTTTTACATAGTCTGTCTCACTGTGAATTGATGGAGTCCAGACACAGATTCTGATCAAGATATATATAAAGGCACAAGTGAATGGTCCTCAAAAGCACGAACCAAGATTATGAAGACTGCTCCTTGTGTGCTCTAAAGGGCTGCATTTCAATAACATGATTATAGCAGTACAGACGCAACTGGTCTATTAGGAATTCAACATTAGCAGAGTGTGATATTTAAAACAGAACTTATACAGTGGTGTGAAAAAGTGTTTGCCCCTTGTCTTCCTCACTTCCTGTTTTTTTGCATGTTTGTCACACTTAAGTGTTTCGGAAAATCAAACCAATTTAAATAGTAGTCAAAGACAAC
>JAVSBV010169016.1:0-13979 GCA_033117975.1 Parotocinclus spilosoma | reverse complement strand
TCTTAATTGCTTTAGTAAATAAGTCCCTACATTCAATAACACACTGTCACATGGCATTCAACCACATGATTTTGTTTATATAAAATTACAAAATAACATAAATATTAAAAAAAGATCTGCATACAAAATGTGGGTTGGTTAACACAGTTGTGTTTTTGGGGGTTTTGTGTGTGTGTGTGTGTGTGTGTGTATGTGTGTGTGCGCATGTGTGTGTTTTGTGTTTGTGGGACAGGTGACAGCAGAGACAAAATGTGTAATGAAATATAAAAAAGGCTTTAATAATTTGCAATTCATTAAAACACTTGTTGATGAAGGACAAAGACCAGTGCTAGTCAGGAGTGTGTGTAGCAGCTATAAGACGGTGTGGTTGCCATGAGAGTTTCGATTTGACTCCAGTAGATATGTCAGTACTTCTGATTAACTTGACATATCTGTCCAGTGGCACACTGGCAATAAATATAGAAGGCTTGATATAACCCCAGTACTTTTTACAGCACTTGCATATCTTCAGAGATTAAAAAACTCTTGTTTGGTCATAAAGCCATAAATATCATAAAACTTCCAAAGATTGACTTCCTAATGCTTTCCTTTTATTTTGTGTTTAATTGTTTAAAATCTCCAGAGCCACAAAACCACCCAATCCCAGTTTAAAAACATACTTTTTCTGTTCAAGATGGATGATAAAACATAAAGGTATAATCATCAAGAGTCAGAGTGTACATATAAACAGAAATGATTCAGCCTTCAGAAGGTCTGACACAAGACTGCCTTTCAGAATTAGTGTATTACTAATCTGCATAGAGACAACAGGCGCCTAGCTATTGTGGAAATGTGATGACTCACTAATACGAGACAGAACAGTATTACAGACTGATCCTTTGATAGTATAGAAACATACAGTGCAGGGAAGTCTCCACAGGTGGGAGAAGACTTTTCATGAATAATAGGCTCAAGGCAAATAAAACCCAGCAGTACTGCTATATTCTCACAGACTTTTTCCTGATTCTCATTACAGTGCTTTTGTTGTGCCAGGTGGGGTTTTTAGTTGACACAAGTGTATTGTGTAAGCTTTAGAATAAGGTCTAATTTCCTGATTGCACAATATTGTTAAGCTTCATTAAATTTTAAGAGTATCCAAAATGATGTTTTTTTTTCTCTTGCTTGTATTAGTATTTAACTTCAAACTGTTAAGAAACCAGGTCTCAGATAGTAATGACCATTGGAAGACATTTGCTGGAAAGCTATCACAAAGTGTAGATCTATCACAAAGTACTTCATATATTGGCTAGTCTGATACATTCATTAACACACATTTAGTTTCAGAAATATGCCTGTATTTTTAAAAACCTGCCTCTCTATTGCATTGTAGAGTATAATAGATTATCATTGACATTTTATTTGGAACAGTGCCCTAGCCTGAGCAAAAGAACACAACACCTGTTTATTCAAAACTCATTTGTAATGAAAGGGCAGTTGTTAAAGCAGCCAAAAATTATTTACATGACCTGTTGGCTGCTTTTATAAAGACTTCGATGAATTCTTTAATCAAATGTATTTGTAAATTAAGCTCTTAATCTTTATAATCCATCCTTTCAAAGACTTTCAGAGGAAAGGATTTGTGGTTTTGCATAGTGAGGTGTGTATTACCACAGGACTTCCGTTCTCCTGCTGCACCAGTTTTGTGAAGCAGGACAAATTTGGAAGAGTCTAAGCGGGAACAGGCATTCATACAGCCAGCAGAGGTGGGCAAAATATAAAAGCAGAAATATATAAATAATCTTATAAATAAATCTAAATTTGTGAGGCAGGATAAAATCTTGCTTTACCAAAAACATAAATCATTCTTAATTTTAGGGTTCCTACCTCGCGCTCACGAACGCGCCGTCGTCCGCCATTACAGAGCAATCACTGAGGTGGTTCATATCTGGTGTTTAATTGGAGACGTGATGAGGAACACCGGGAGCTCCTGTTACTTAAGTGCGGGTCCTGGCGTTGTTCGTGGTCACGTCGTTACACACAGTACGTTTGGTTTCTTGCACGTGACGCAACATAAGCACGACAATTGCTATTTATATGCAACCATTTTCATGCTTAGTCGGTGACATCCCGGGGCTTTCATTGGCGACGGATGAGTAAGGGGGAAACCCCTAAAGTAACGTAGCAGGGAAGCAGCATAACAGGGTTTCCCGAGGCTTTGCCTCTCTCCGTACCACCGCTTAGCGTCACTCCGCTTGGTTGGCTGCTCCGTTTGGGACGGGTCCCCGACGCAGCTTCTTCCAGCACTCTCAGCGAACTCACGCTTGGGCTTAAATCGGCACTTTACTGTGCTCACCGCACGACCACCCTTCGGTGCTTCGGCGTGTATCACTGCCAGCTCGCGCACACGTCAGCTGTAGGTGCCAATGCCACTCGGGACACACCACAGCTGCGTATTTTCCCTGTTGTGTTTTGTATTTTGAAGAGCCTTTTGCTCTGCCTTTTTGGTGATCCCTCATTGTAAAATACGCAGTTCGATCCCCATTCCCGCATCCTTGGGTCCTCCCTCCAGCATCATAACACTTAAAACACTTTTTTTCCTTAACCTATTAACTGCCAAATTTTTTTTACTTTATTTCTGTCTGCCTACATCCCATCCCATCAGTAGGCGAGTTAAAGCACCCAATCCTCAAATGGGGATCATAGTTTTTAATTGGTTAAATAGCCACATTTATGAAAATGCTCATAGTCCAATACTTTAGTAAGTATGAACAAAATGTATACATGGGCTTGACAACATATAAAGTATTCGTAGCATAATAATACAGCCTGTTATACAAAGATGCTTTTAAACTTCAGGACAGAACCATATACGTGGCAATTGTTTGCTAAATTTGTTTATTATGGCCAATGAGTTAATTAATGTGGATTATTTTATTAGAACAGTATTTAGGGTCCAATATAGGGTGTCTGTATAGTAAGTTCCACTTTAAGACATTTTATTTACTTACGGACCAACGGAGAGGATGAATGTAAAGAAGGTCTTACAGCTGCATTTCCCTCCAAAAAATTGGAACAGATACAATAGAGACAATAGATTAACATTTGACCTTTTATTCCCAGTTATTTATATTTAGGTCTGATACACAGGTCAGAAGATAGCACCTTTAGTCTGAACCCACCCAGCAAAAGTATTGGAACAGATAACCTTAAAATAGACTAAACTAAATAAGACTTCAGACTGAATACGCCTGTGACCCACTGACATCTACTGACCCACTAACCCACTTCTGCATTCTTCTTTTGTGATGTTTTTCCATGCTTTCACCACAGCCTATTTTAGTTGGTGTTTGTTTTTGAGTGGTTACTTGCTTCAGTCTCCTCTTTAGCAGGTAAAATGTCTGCTCTATAGGGTTTAAATTTGGAGATTGACTAAGCCAGTCCAAAACCTTTCACCTCTTGCCCCTGATGCTCGTTTGTACTTTTGGCAGTGTGTTTAGGGTCATTATCTTGCTGCATAACAAAGGATTTCCCAATTAGTTTGGTTGCATCTTTCTTTAATTTACCAGTCGGTAGACTTCTGAGCTCATTATACTGCTGCCATCATGCATTACATCATAAATGAAGATTAATGAGCCCATCCAAGAACAAGTCATGCAAGTCCACGCTATTACATTACCTAAATTGTGTTTCACAGATGAGTTTGTATGTTTGGGATCATAATCTTTATCCAAACTTTAGCCTTTCCATTACATTGGTATGGGTAAATCTTTGTCTCATCAGTCTATATACCTTTGTCCCAGAATTTTTGAGGCTTGTCTCTCTTTCTATTAATACTTTCTATTATTCTTGCTAATTAGTGGTTTGCATATTCTGGTGAAGCCTCTGTACTTTTGTTCATGAAGTCTTCTGCGAACAGTAGGCTGTAATACCTTCAGTTCTGCCCTCTTGAGGTTGTTGCTGATGTCACTAACAGTTGTTTTAGGGTCTTTCTTTATAGCACGCACAATCTTTCTCTTATTAACTGCTGTTGGTTTCCTTGGTCTACTTGTTCGACATCTGTTACTTAGTACACCAGTAGCGACTTTCTTCTCCAGGACATTCCAAATAGTTGTACTGGTTATTATCAATATTTGTGCAATGGCTCTGATTTGATTTTCCAATTGCACAATTTTAAAATTGCTTGCTTTTTTTACCCCTAGACCATCTGGATTCCATGTTAATTACTTCTCTAACTATAAATTCACAGTCTGCATAGGTGAACCCAAATCTAACACTGAGCATAGACATTCAGTGCTGTTTATTGTTTGAATAATCAGTATAACAGAACACACTTGGGCAACAAAATACACCTGACAGTCACATGTTCCAATACTTTTGCTCACAATAAAAATGGGAGGGGGGGGTTGTCAGACAAAAGGTCTTCTGTACTGTGTATCAGATCCAGATGCAAATCCCTGGAAATAAAAGCTGAAATTTTGATCTCATATTCAACTTCTAATATCGTACCCATTTTGTTTTTCATTCTATAGCAAAAATAAAAAGGTTGTCAATACTTATGGAGGGGAGTGTAATTAAGGAAATAAAAATGGGCCTGGACAAGTGAGCGTGGTTATTTGGCTCCCCTATGGGGCACCAGTCTCTGAATAGTTTCACGAGCCATAGAAATAAGCTCCCTCCTGCCACCATAGCACAGAGCACACACAAAGCCTCTAAAGTAGCCTGCTGGTTACTTAGTTAAAACTATCTGAAGAGCTGATATATTACTTCTTTCCCAGGGGCACATTTTCCACACTACGTTATTTTTCTTGCAATCTCTTTTTCCATTTCTTGAGGGCCAGGGATCAGTTCTCTACATGTTCTTAAACTTTGTTGTGGTTCTTGATAAGAACATTAATTATGTGCATGTGGCGAAAGAAAAAAAATTGAATGGACTATCTTGTAAAGAGCAAATACACCCAGTGATAAATAAAAATTAGAAGTGCGATAAGTACACATCTGAGGTCAAATTATGTTGACTTTAGTAAATAGCATAATCTAATTGTTACGTTATTAAGTTGTTGTGTAATATGATTCCATTAGGATATTGCAATGTTGCTTTATTTCATAATACATTTCGAATGGATATAAAGTCTTTGTCTGTTCATCAAAGCAAGATTGGTAGTGATTTCCATATTTCACCTTCTATGCATAATATCATAAATAAATTAAACAAATCTGGAAGAATTTCAGTCCATAAAGGGCGCAAGTTTGAGCTGAACATATGTGATCTCCGATTCAGACAAATACTGCCGTTTTTATTTGATTTTTCATACCGTTTCGACTATTGGCCCCTTGATTGGCATAAAAGAAATGTGTTAAATACAAGAACATTTCTTGTATTGTTGTATTTGCTTTTTACAAATTTGAGTAAGGTTAATGTTTTTGATTGTGTTTTAGTTGTACTTTTTCATTTAAAAAAATATTCTGTAAAGCACTTTTAATTAATAAATAAAATAATCTGTTTTTTTTATTATATAAACTCTACCTGTAGAAGTGCATAGATTTTTAATGTCAAAAACTTTTCATGGTGGGGGTTGTTTTTAAATTGTCTTAACAGGAGTGCATTAACAATCTGATTGTTGTAGCAGAACATATATTGTAATAGCACATATACCCAGTGTGTTTGTTCCTTGAGGGGCTCTGCAGTTTCACCATGCTCTGTATGGGGTCATTAGAATCAGAGTACAGGGCATTCTGTCCAAGGTAAATCTTTTACCAACAAAGCAGATGTACTATATTATTGTGTGAAGCTCTTTCAGGCGAAAATGACAATTATGTTTGCGTGACTATGCATTTTAATTCTTTTTTTTTTGTTTGTTTATTTGTTTGTTTTAACTACTTTATTACACAACTGCACTTTTCATGCCTTTATTGAACATACTGGTGGGCCATTCAAAGCCAATTCAAGAAAATGTTTGAGGAACAATTAGTAGGTCATATTTTAAATACAATTACATTTGGCCAAGCTTAACGAGGTATGACTACTGTTACGAGCAGTGGTGGTGTTTTTATTTAGGACCCAAGTATGCGGGATAGGCATATCCCACGTCGTATAATAATAATGGGGAAATAATATAGGACAACTAAAAAGCGGTAAAGAGCGGAGCGCGAGACTCCTAACATAATGAAACCGAAAGGATAAAGGGGCGCGCCGAGGTTGCGTCCCAAGTGGGAGCAACGGGCGACGTAGTCATGAGAGGATGCCAAGGCATCAGTCGGGGCAAGCGTGCTTATAGCACGGTTGGGACGTCTCGTAAATGGCGAGGCACGGAGGTAGTCCAAACGCCAGGGAGCGAAAGCGAAAGCGGAGATGGAATCCCGTTGGAATGATGATGAACTGACCCCGAACAGCGCTTAAACCACACCAGCACAAAGCAGCTGTTCGGGATCAGGACATAATTAAGATAGTGGATATAAGGCCGTCCCACCGATGTCTCTGTAATGGTTGGGGGGCACCGGGGGAAGGTAGGAACCATAACAACTACAGCAGATAACAATATGTCAGTTGTGTCCGCAGGGAAGCCAACCCCAAAAGGAAGGCACTGCCAGGGCTGGAACGTGGGTCCCTGCTGTGTTGGGCCATATTAGACCAATGTGCCACTCAGGCCCCTGGAGAAGTGCTATAGACATATATCTACATTTTTATATGATATATTATTAATCAGAAGGACCTCAATGTTACTTGCCAAAGTGGCTGGTAAAATACAGATTTAGCCACAATTTGAATTAGTATTTGGTGTTTCTATTTAACCTTTGTGTAACTAATCCATTATTACAGAGAGACTCTAACTAATGACCATTTGTATGGTCATGGTAGCATTTAATATTATATTTGGGGTTGTGGCATCCCTAATGCACTGCTTGCCTATACATTTAACAGCTTTTTATTCCTGCCACCCCAATTATTTAAAACTGACTCACCATTCAGTAATTACTGGACAGGTAAGTGGGCAACAGGTCCAGTTGCGTTCAAATCTTACAAGTGTGTGAAACTGCTTTGGGAGGGTGTGGTTTGGGTTTGTCCACACTTATAATGGCTCGGGAAAAGACAGCATGAAATGATAACCTTTCCAAAGGGTCAAAAAGTGCACCTCAACCCTTCCCATATCCTAATAATAGTACTTTTCATTGTGTCTTTTCTGTGCCACCAAAAGCCTCAGGGGTTAATCTAACTATGGGCTTTTAGTGATCCAGCCCTAACATGGGCCGCAGGATTTGGTGTAATTAAATGCAGCCTTTTAGGCCAAAATGTCACTCGGCAAATGGGGAGCCTTTCAAAGAAGAGAGGAACAATGGCACCACACAGGAAACACAGAGAACAGGGTTGACACTGTTTTAATTTTATTTAAATTCAGATTTTGCTGGGCATGCCATTCTACAGTTATGCAGTAAATGACTTTTTTTGTTTCTTAATATGTCTGTATAATCAAAAGGTCTGAGTACTAGCTGAGATTCAGTATTAGGAAGTGGAGAAATCAGTAATCCAGGTTGCTGACACAAGCAGATTACGTGGCTGGGCTACTAGTGACTCAGCAGTCTGCATGATTTTGTTAGATTACTTATATGAACATTAGCTTGTATTTATGCTGTTCATTTGCCATTTATATTAGCAGCCATTTTAGAATAATCAGGAGATGTTTCACTAACTAACAACAAATCTTGCTTTTTCTTGTTATCATGCAAGGTTGTCTTTACTCTTAATACATACACTATATTCTCAAAACTTCTTACAGTAGTTACAAACTTTTAACAGTAAGTGTAACCAAGCACATGTATTCGTTGGCTCCAGTGATTGAATCTCCACTATGACATCAATTTAATAAGAAATCTTTCTTTCAGTAATAAGTTATGTGAATCAAGTTATGTGTAATGGCAAATTCCAACGACCCTCTCTGGGTAATCCTGTTTCCTCTCACACTATAAGACATGCATTAGGTCTACAAGTGTCTCTATATTGGTCCTGTATTGTTTCAGTTTGTTCCTGTACTGCCAGTTAGGCACAGGCTTTCTGGAGCATTACATGTTTACAAAAGATGTAAGCAGAGCGGCATAAAATCCAGTCAAATATGATCAATCATTCAGACAAGTTATCTAGCGTTTTATTCTTTTAACATTTATGGACTTGTAATGGCGTTGACTTGGGTACCCAATATTAGATCACACTGTATGAAAACCAGATGAACTTTGAGATGATATTCTGTGAGTTTTAAGTTACACTGCAGGTCTAACTTCATACCCCAAAACATTATGAGGATGCACCAATGAGTATTTGGGCAGGACCATTACTGACTTGGACCTCTGGAATCGTATCAGAGGTTCTTAATATTATTACACCTTAAATAATATGTTATCTCGGCTCCTCCCTGTATCCTCATGGGTTTACTCCCACAGTACAAACACATGCGTCCATATGACAGTTGTAAAATAGCTATTGATGCTGATTGTGATGATAAATAAACCAAATAATCAATGAAATTACTGTTACAATAGCGGATGGTGTTTTTAATTTTGGACCCAAGTATGCGGGATAGGTGTTACCCACGACGTATAATAAGAATGGGGAAATAATGAGAAACAACCAAAAGGGGGTATAAGGGCGGGGCTTAGAGACTCCTAACAAAACAAAACCGAAAGTATAACATTGGCACGCCAAGGCTGCTCACCGAATGGGAACAACGCGCAAACTTGTCGCAAGAGGACATCAAAGCGTCCGTCGCGGCAGAGCTGTAGAAAGCACAGCTTGCAGGACGTCACTAATGGTTTGAGGCACGGAGGTGATCCGAACGCCAGAGGGCGAAAGTGAGTTCGAAAGTGCATGCAAGAATAAAAAACCAAGACCAGGATACGTCTTATAGAGTGCGTCTTTACCCGGTGGTTACTCTAGTCGGGACACACCTCAAGCCACCCACGACTAGAGTCCGACTCAATTGAGTGCAAAAGCACGGACAGTGTCCTTTTACACAAAGACTGGGTTGCTGCCGTATTGAGTGGAAAAGGGCGCCGAAGCGCCAGAGGGCGAGTGTGAGCTCTGACGCGCATGGAGCGCGAGGGAGAAGAAGAAAAGGCGTAAGGGGCTGTAGCGCCAGAAAGACGCACATATAAGCCCGTAAGCTCCATTATAGTGAGTGAGTGCCACACCACACATAATAGGCGCAAAGCGTCAACGCGCAAAAATAAACTAAATACGCACCCGGCTGAAGGGAGGCTAAGTAGGCCGTGACGACCGAACGCGTGTGACCGCGGATCGAGCGAGGAGCGCGCGAGTACGTAACGGGAAAATCCTTAAAAGTGCCCCTAAATAAATAAATACCTTCGGGGGTTACCCGCCCGTACCGATCCTCCAGCTCTAAATCTTACCTAGATCTTACCAGCTATCTCTAGAGCACACGGTAGGCCGCACGGGCGCCATTGGTGAAACGCGCGCACTCGACGGAGATGGAACCCCGGTAGAACCACGATGACCTGGCCCCGAACAACGCTTAACACCACGCCTTTATAGGCCATGGCTCAGCTGTTCGGGATCAGGACATAATCAGAGATAGAGGATTTCAGGGCCATCCCACCGATAGCTCTGTAATGGCGACCGGCGAGGACGGTCGAACGATCCGAGGGAAGGTAGGAACCCTAACAGTAACAATGTCATTGTAAATATGTGTTTTATAATTTAGTTTATTTTCATTTTTTTCTATAACTAATTTGAATTTTATTCAAGTAGTACATTATATACATTATTAAATACATTAGTCTATGTATTTATTGACCTAATTTTGCTATAATTTAATATTATTTTTAGTATCTAGGCCACCCATGGAGGATGGGTCCCCTGTTGAGTCTTGGTCCTCCCAAGGTTTCTTCCTACCATTTTAGGGAGTTTTTCTTTTCCACTGTCGTCCTAGGCTTGCTCAACTTGGAAGTGGCCTTTTAAGACAGTGTAATATTGTGAAGCTGCTTGAGAGCCAATGCTACGTTGTAAAAAGCGCTATATAAATAAACTTGAATTGAATTGAAGTATTCCTGGGACTAAGCTGCAGAGCCTGTAAACTGTTATTCCTGTAAACTGTGCTGTGGGGCCTCCATGGAGTAGACTTGTTTGTCATGCACATCCCACCGATGCTCGATCGGATTGAAGCAGTAAATAAAGGAAATTTGGAGTCAGAGTTAACACCATGAACTTAAACCAATTCAGAACAATTGTGGTAGCATCCATTATCTTGTTGATACCCCTACCATTCAGGGCTGTACTTGGTTAGCAGCAATGTTTTGGCAGGCAGTACGTGTCAAAGTAACAACCGCATGAACTCTAGGACTCAATGTTTCCCAGCAAAACATTGCACAGAACATCATATTCTCAATGTTATTTACTTCATCTGGTTTTAATGTTATGGCTGATCAGTGCATTTGAGGTGTAGGTTTGAAAGAATGGGAGGAATCAAAGCTTGACTATACTATGATATACCAGAAGTAAAATTAATAACAACTGACTAAAATAGTAGCAAAATTTAATAAAATGTCACCTGCTCTGCCCCAAAATGTAACAGCTGCAACCATTTTCATTTTGTTATATTAAGGTGATTGCTGGCTCCTGGCTGCCATTGCTTGCCTGACATTGAATGAAACCCTTCTGTATAGAGTAGTTCCAACCGACCAAAGCTTCACTGAGAATTATGCTGGAATTTTCCACTTCCAGGTATGGTCTGTACTATATTGTGATATCATCTTCTACACTTAATGACTCCTTAACCCCAAAAGCTTTTCTTTTTCCTCTAGTTTTGGCGCTATGGTGAGTGGGTGGATGTTGTTGTGGATGACCGACTTCCTACATCTAAAAACCGCTTGGTGTTCACCCGATCTGGGAATAAGAATGAATTTTGGAGCGCTCTTTTAGAGAAGGCTTATGCCAAGTAAGTTAACAGTGACTTTTTTGTACAGCCTCCACTCTTTGCAAATGACTTCCACAAAATTACTGCTGCTTTCTTTCCTATAAATTCTGTTGGATTATAATGAGCTGACTTGCTGTTTGGATTCCAGTTCAATATGAAACTGCTAGATAAGTTTTCAGACCAAAACTAGACCCAACACTGTACTCTGTACTCTACAGTACACCATACTCGAACATACCCAAACAGTTAATAACAATCTCAGACCACTCATTCTCATTCTCTAAAAATTATATTTGGTTATTTACATTTATGCACATAGCATTCTTCTGGTATTCATTAAAAAAAATGCTATATATGCAAAATGGTCTACGATCCTGCAGTCTATTACAATTTTCCGCTTCATGACAATACAGTATATAATTGCTAGATTTGTCCACAATATATTCAGTGTTAAATCATGTTCATTATGCAAGGTTTTATGTTTTGGTCCCAGGTTGCATGGCTCCTATGAGGCACTCAGGGGAGGAAACACACTGGAGGCCATGGAAGACTTCACTGGAGGGGTGACAGAGTACTACGAGATCAAGGATGCTCCCAAAGAAATGTATGACATCATGAGGAAGGCTTTGGATAGAGGTTCCCTTATGGGATGCTCTATAGATGTAAGCTTGATGATTCCGCAATACAGTTTTTCTTAGCTCATGTTAAAACGAACAGAAAGCCAGTACAGAGCAATGATCATGTAAATCCATATAATGATTAATATCAATACTGCATCAGGAAACTCATTACATTCCAGTAAGACAGTGATAGTGTCCGGATGCATCCTTTATCCTGAGAGACTTTCAATTAATACAGTCTTACAATCCAAGCAATTGTGGGTTATGGGCCTTGCTCAGGGGGCCAACTGTGGCAGAAGTGGGACCTAGAGCTTCTGGTCCATAGACCAGTACCTTAACCACTAGGCCACAGCAGTCCCTACATGCACTCACTTTATTAGGTACATCTCATTGTTTCTACACTCATTGTCCATTTGATCAGTTCACCTTACCACATGGAAGCACTTTGTAATTCTATAACGACAATGTATAGTCCATCTGTTTCTCTACATATTGTTCACCTCGTATTTCATTTTATCACATTGATCACTTTTCTTGTGATTATATTATAACCAGTGCAGAATAACCACTATTTGTATAACACTGAGGTATTTAGTCTTATATAATATTAGATATAATATTAATCTAAAACAGAAGGGTGTGTGTGTAGATAATATGCAAACACTAAACCAGTTTACGTAAGGCACTTGAGTAACTGTGGATTTTGGTTAATATTGGGGATTTTTTCCAGAAAGGGATGACTGTCAAATGTAAACTTGCACTCTTACTATTTCTCAGCTTCTTCTTTGCAGGCTTTGGTACCAACTGCTAGTGAGACCAAAACGTCTACTGGTCTTGTTAGAGGCCATGCTTACTCAGTTACTGGTGTTGAGCAGGTATGTTCAATCCAGTGTGTCAAAACTGGAAAATATGAATGTGTAGTGGTCTTTTTTAAATAGTTGCCTTCTTGTGTTGTCAGGGAAAACAGCTGGATTGCAGAGACACTCGTATTCGTATTGTCAGAGTGCGTGACCCATGGGGAGTTGCTCCTCCACCCTCCTACAAGTCTGCTGACTGGATGAAGCTGGCAACGTCTGAACAAGACAAGCAGAGACTCAAGCCTGTTGAGGCAGGGGAGTTCTGGTTAGTCTTCTAATTCAAGTTCAGTCTCTTTTATTAACATTTTTTACTGCAGGCATTGTATAAAATGGGCTGAAAAAAAAGCGCACTCTAAACCACAAATGATCAAGGATTGAGACAGGGACAGATAGTAATGCTATCATGTAAGGGATGAACAAGGGCAGTACAAACGTACAAGCAAACAACAAGATACAAAGCAAGCACAAAAAGCATTACTCTGTGAGACAGACACTGAATGAAATACAGGAAACAGTGTACATAGCAAGGTGCAAACACAGGGTAAGTAAAGCACAAGGAGAGAACCCAACAAACAGGACAGGGCCAGATTGTGGGGCTACAGCCACGGTCACGCTGTACATTAATGAGCAAAAATTTATGCCAAGTCTCATTAGTTTTAATGGAATTAACTGTGATAGGCTATTTAATGTTACTGCTTTCAGAGTAAAATAAATTATGCAAGCAAAAGTTAGTGCCAAGTTTAAATTTCGTGAACTTTGCATCCTCAACCAATGGTTTATAAGTTTAAAACCAAAATAAAGGAAACGCTAACTGTAGCGCTAACTGTGTGTTAATGCAACATTTTATATAACATGTACAGATTTCTCTAGATAAGAATATAATGACTCTACGACCGTTTTGGTTTCATAACCCTCCTTCTCCTCTGATGCAGAAGTAATGCCAGTTGCACTCTTTTCCAATGCTTCTTCATTCTGACAGCAATATTGCTAACAGGACCATCTTCTGTCCCCAACTTGAACCTGCCTGCGTAGCCAAACAAGAAGCTAAACACAAACTAGTTACAAAATGGCTATACAGAGTTACTAAACCAGATAATGACTGTACAAGACATGGTTATACTGAGGTGATCAAGACACTTCCACGGAACAGAAACCGCTACTGGGCTTCCATCAGGCCAGCAAAACACAGAGCAAGCACACAGAATACATAAACACACAAATAAAAAACAGAGAATGTGCAGGGGGTTGTCAATAACAAGACACAACTAAGAAACACACAATGAGATGGGTATAAATAGTAAGGAAGGAGAAAAGTGTCAGGGAAATTATGCATAATGGTCTTGTTAGAGGCCAAAAGCGGCCGACAGCCAGACAAGTGTATTGACATTGATTGAGACTTAGGCTAAGTATTAAACATAATAATTAATTCTTAATAGTCTTCTAGGAACTATACTGTTACGAGCAGTTGTGGTGTTTTTAACAGGACCCATGAATGCAGGATAAGTCTATTCCACGTCGCATAATAAAAATGGGGAAATAATATAGAACAACTGAAAAGGGATGAAGAGCGGAGCGTGAGACTCCTAACATAATGAAACCGAAAG
>JAVSBV010169005.1:0-13979 GCA_033117975.1 Parotocinclus spilosoma | reverse complement strand
TTCGCTATACGTGTAAATCGTACAATAAAGGTTTAATAAACATTTAATATGTTACATAGCACGTCCCGTCTTCTAACGTGGGGCATGTTCGTTTAATCGGACTAGCCGGTTATTAGGACCAAAACGATCACATCCCGATGTGGTCCCATTAACCTGAATCGACCGTATATGAACCGCGACGCGGTTTTGTATAAATAATTATTTCTTGACGAGGGATTTTTTTTCTACTTACACAAATTCATTTTAATTAAAGGTTAGCTTTTTCCCTGTTTTTTCACTCTAAGATAAAGCTCATTCACCAAAATCTCAATTTATTATAAGACATTTTACCCCCATTTTCCAGAGAGGACAGTCATTCCAGAGGCCACCGGTGTGCTGTTCTGGCTTACTTACTCTTCTATATTACTTCCGATACTAAACAGGGCGATTTAGAGACACCAATTAACCTAACAAACAGAAAGTCTGAGCAAGCATATCAGTGAAATATAAATAAATAGCTATTTCATAATGATGTGTAAGTTCCAAAATCTCAGTTTAAACCAAAAAACAGCCTGGGTGATGGGAGAAAGCAACTTTAAACTTTAATTACTTCTGCAGTTAGGCCAGACTTTTTTTAATCGCTTGTTTTGCGGATCCGCCGACTATCATATTGGAAGAATACAAAAAAATAAATAAATATTTTTGGAGTATTTCTCGGATCCGACGCAGTACCAGTGGTTAAAATAAAAAAATTGTTTTGTTTTTTTTCCCCGCTTTTTCCGCCCTCCGGTGGAGAGCCAACGGTATTGTTCTGTACATTCAATTTTTTTTTCCAGATTCACCTTAATTTAATTGTAGGTTAAATAAATGTTATTTTTACATAAAAAATTACTTTTATTTCTTCCTCCTTCCTTGTATTGATTCCACATCGTCCTCGAGCAATTGAAAAGTGCTAAAAAATAAAGATTTATTTGTATTTTGTTCTCCCTCCTCAGTCGATTCTTAAGTAAAAACATCCGAGGAACAAGAAATTTAAAAATCTGGTCTTATAAAAGAAAAGAAAAACGCAGAGACACTCAGTGTGGGCGCAGATTCGACTTCTTTACTGCGAGTAAACTCATGATCGCACAGACGAGCATTTAAACACACACACACACACACACACACACACACGCAGAAACAACGCAGCTGTCGCTGAAAGAGAACAATGTCCTTATCTTGCAGGTCTCCGGGTGCAAAGGCTGCACAAACAGCGAAGGGAAAGTAAAAGAGTTTCATTATTAAATAAACCCGTTCGGATTTCGGGCTCCGTTCCCTTCCGCAAACCCGTATTAAAACCACGACGTCCTGCTGAACAGCCGTGGATCATCTGCCAGGCCATCGCCACGTCCCCATAAAGACATGAAAACACAGTCACACGCTTTCCAAGATGCAACGGATGGAACAACAGCGCCGAAAACACACAATTAGCGTAACTAACGCGGGACACGTGCCGTCGGGGCGGTGGTTTTGCGTCGTTTGGGTCAGATCCGAACCGGATCACTGCTCCCCCTAGTGGGTGAGTGAGGCGTAGCTGTGGGAACGCCGTCTAGACCGCCCTGAAGGGACCGAAGTTTCTCGGAAACGTGAGCACATTTCCAGATTGGACCTTACCAATGTGAGTTTCGTACCAGTCCTGTGGGGAGCTACCACCGGGGCATGAACCTCAAAGTGAAGATTTTCCTTACCCAAGGGAATTCCTTAAGTGTGATGCGTAAGATCCGTCAGACGGGGGAAAAACAGCACGGGGACAGACTGAGGTTTTGTTGCCGCTGTCACTAAGCGGCTTTTAAACCCAGACGGAAATTATTGGGGGAAGCCTGTGGGCCGAGGAGGGAAAATCTGGGCCATATTGTCCGTCTTTGAGAAGTTATGTGTCTTAATTAGGGAGCTTTAGGGAGCACTTAAAAGGTATTTAAGGGAACGTTTAAAGGTTTTTCCCCGGCTAATATTATGAGAAAATGAGGGGATTAGACCATTTCGTCAGGAGACCATAGTGATCTCGACCGTGTGGGTCGTCCGTGAGGAGGAGAGAGGGCCGAGATTAACGTGGGTCGTGACGTAACAATCCTTCACCACCACGACGTCGGAGGAAAGGTCCGGACCTTCGCTGTTCTGGACCTTCCCGTTCTCAGCCACGGTTTCCATGGAGGACTCGACCACGCTGATCCTGGCGGGCCCGCCCGTGGCGGCGCTGCTGCTGTCCAGTCGGGTCCGCCGGCACAGGACGTGCTGCCGGATGATCCTGCGGAAGGTGGACCTGAACTCCCGGAGGCGGTAGGCGTAGATGAACGGGTTGAGCGCCGAGTTGGCGTGCGACAGGATGATGGCGAGGTACATGATCCAGGCGGGCGGGCGGGGGCAGGACGGGCAGAAGAGCGTGAAGCAGTTATGGATGTGGACGGGGAGCCAGCACAGGGCGAAGAGGCCCACGATGATGGACAGGGATTTGGCAGCGTGGATCTCTCGCTGCAACGTGGTCCGGGTCGAGGACGATCCGTCGGTGTGGAGGTGACCGTACGACGTCTTCCTCTCGATCTGCCTGAGCTGGTGACGTGCCACCATGAAGATGCGGGCGTAGATCACCAGCATGGCCAAGAGCGGCGTCAGGACGCAAGCGAAGAAGTTAAAGTAAACCATGTAGTCCATGGTGACCACCTTCTCGAACAGGCACTCGGACATCCCGACGGGGCACGAGCTGTTGGTGGTGTTGGTGGCGTGAGAGTTCCAGCCGAGCATCGGAGTCAGACCGATAACGACCGACAGGATCCAGCAGACGGCGATCAGACATTTAGCTCTGCTGCTCGTCACCACGCTGTTATACCTGAAAAAGAGACGGCAGATCAGATCAGATCAGATCAGATCACAGAGATGAACAAGTCCTGTTAAAGCTTTAACCAAACTCAGATAGAAAAGAAGTAGAGTCCCGTCTAAAGAGATTTCATAATTGAATATAAAGTTTAAATATTTAAAATCCCACAGTTTTTAGTTCCAGATTCAGATTTCATAAAAACTGGAAATCTTCCATGGTCACTATTTATAAAACTAAAACTCAATTCATTTAAAGATTATTACTATTATTATTATTATTATTATTATTAAGTTTTTTAATTGTTATTATGGATTTATTTATTTTAAATTTTATTATTAATATTATAATCCTTATTATTATTTATTACTATTATTATTATTATGTATTTATTTATTGTAAATTTTATTATTATTAGTAGTAGTAGTAATATTATTATAATATGTATTTATTTATTTAAAATGTTATTATTATTATCATTATTATTATTATTATTATTATTATTTATTAATTATATATTATTATATATAATTATATTTATTTATTTAAAATTGTATTATTATTATTATTATTATTATTATGTATTTAATTAATTAAAATTGTATTATTATTTAGTCTACATTTTATTATTATTTATTTTATTATTATTTTTTTTAATTATCATTATTATTATTATTATTATTATTAATAATTAGAAGCTGTGAATGTTCTCTCACAAAATACCAATAATCATTACCTCATCATTACACTTTGTCCAAATTTCAAACAACCAACGACTTTATATATATATATATATATATATAATATAAATATATAACATCTTTATTTACTCTGTATCACCTGTACTGTAAATTCTGTAATTAATAGTTTGTTTATCTTATGCCTTTTTGTGTGTGTTGTGTAGCAGTGTTGTGTTTGTGTGATTGTGTGACGACTTTATCAGTGACGGTAATTCCACGGCTCCACACAAAATAACACCGATATAATTTCCAGCATGGTTTTTCTTATTGTCTCGTTATCAGATTATCTCCTGTTTATCTGACCACTGTTTGCCTGCTCCTTTATCTTTATTACACTTACGTTATTAAACTGTTCAAAATTAATCGTGTGAGTCGTTAATGCTTTGTATTTGAATGAGAAATGGAAACCTTGAAAATAGACAAAGCAGGAAAAGTAAACAATAGAACTAAAGACATGGAGAGAACTTACCAAAGTCCACAAAAACAGTTACTGCTATTCACAAATAAATGTGTTTGTTTTTTTTAATGCAATACTGCTGGATAGCAGAATGAACAAAGTACAAAAAAAGGTTTAAAACTAGAAATGAACGTTCTCTAGCTCTTTTAATATTACACACCGTCCCAAAGCAACCATTTCTGGTCCAGGTGGGACCAGGATACAAGATTAGGTTCTTATAAATATAATGCTAATGAAGTGGTGTGGTGTAGAAGACAGATGTTTGAGGTGCCGCTTCCACAGAATGCTACCCTAACCATGATCCTCTGCATGTTCCACAGAAAAAACTTGTACACATATCAGCTTATCTCTAAACAGATAGAAGTTTAGAAGATTCTGGACTGGCATCGGTCCAAATGTTACTCTTCGTTTGCTCACCAAGGATCAGATATTTACTAAATAGGACTTTCAGCTCAAGTCGGATTGAAGCATAACCCCCAAAGCACTCTTATCTGCAATTGGGGTAGTTTTTTGGGCCGCTTAGAAAGTTCTGAATTAATTTGTCGTGTTCACATATACAAAAAAAACAGCCAATCCTACCTGAGATGCCCAATCCAGCCAGAAGGCACCAATAGGACTCCAACTAGGGTCCCAATGACCACAACGGTGTTAGAATGAACCCAAAGAGAGGACCAGAACTCATTCCAGACTCTGGATGGCAAAATGGTTTGGTCAACCAATTCTTTTGAGACAGTTTTATAACCTATTAAATTAAAAAACCTGTGACTCTTAAACAGAGCGATAGGGGTCCGGATTGGACGGCTGGCTGCGTGTGCATGCGTTATTATTCGTATCTGATCCACTGACCTGAGCGGGACCGTGATGGCGATGTAGCGGTCGATGGCGATGGCCAGCAGGCTGAAGATGGAGCTCTGCGTGAGCACGAGGACGAAGCAGGCAATGAACAGGCAGCCGTGGAAGTTGCTGCAGAAGCCGATGCTGATGGTGATGGCGAAGGGAATGGCGAGGAGTCCCACGGCCACGTCGGCCACCGCCAGAGACACCACAAAGTAGTTAGTGATGCTCTGCAGGTTACTGTTAAGGCTGACGGCCCAGCACACCAGCACGTTCCCCAGCACGGCCAACACGGCGATCAGCAGTTCCAGGGAGATGTACACCGCGAGCGAGCCGCTCTCCATGCCATCTTCTGCCGGGTCGCAAAATCGGGGTTCGCTGTATCTTATTCGGATTTCTTTTCTCTGACTCAGCTTGTGTGTAAGCCAGACACTCGAGCTTGGAGGAGTTCCAGGAGAAGGTCGGCAGCCCCGCAGACAGAACAATCACGTGTGGAAGATCGGCCTCTCTGCTCGAGCGGGGTCAAAGGAGCAAACGCAAGGTCATTTTCCCACAACAGGACGATTTCCAGGCCTACAATACAGAGCAGTGAAAGACGTAAACGCTCACCAAAGAGTTATCTATCTATCACAAGACCAGGAAGTGCTGTGAACTGTACTTTCAGTGTGCTATTATTGGATTAGTGGTGCACAACAACTATTCCTTTGTCCTCACGTTCACATGAATCTGCTTAGTGCTCCATCTGACCTCCACCTTCTCCAAACTGTTTTTTTTTTCCCCCTACAGCTATAAATCATTCAGTTATCGTTGCACCTTCCAGTGTGTTTGTTACTCAATAAAGGAGCTGATCTGATCTAATAGGTGCTTCATTTCGCTTTTGATTTAGGAAGCAGCCTGTATAATCCCGGTGACACACGCCGATGTTAATGCGCTTTATTTAATTCTCAACAGGAAAAGTGGAAAAACAAACAGGAATCACTTTGGGTTTCTCTGTCAGGGCGTCTCAAATTTGTTTTCGGCTCTCAGGAAAAATTATCTTAGCTTGCTTTTTAATTCAGTTACACAAAATGTATTAGTCGAATCGTTATCATTTCCCGTCTCGCTCTTTTCAAGCCCCACAGCTTCCCATAATCATTTTATTCAATTCATTTCTGTTTAAGCTACAGGATTTCTTCCAGTGACCATGAGCAGGACAAGTGGAGTAATAAGAGTTAGTGATATTGTACTATCATTCTTATTGTTGGGTTTTGTTTAGTTTCAGTACACAGAGAGACCTGGAAGCAACATGAAACTAGAATAACTTATAATGGGACATTATACAGAATAAATGAATCATTTATCCTTTAACTGAGAGGTTAAACAGTACACGTTTGTCTATCGTACCCACAGGCACACGTGGGCATCACAGGAATCCTTAACAGCACCATCTGACCTTTGTGCTGCCAGTCCAGCCTGGGGTTCGAACCCAGGTCCTCAAGAATGGCTGGTTCCAGCATCTGGATCTTATGTCTGTCTCTATCATCTGTGCTGCAAAAAAATTAAGAAATAGTTTCTAATAATAGTAGCACCCTATAGCGGTACCCTATGAGTTCCTGCACCCTATGAGTTCCTGCACCCTATAGCGGTACCCTATGAGTTCCTGCACCCTATAGCGGTACCCTATGAGTTCCTGCACCCTATAGTGGTACCCTATGAGTTCCTGCACCCTCTAGCGGTACCCTATGAGTTCCTGCACCCTATAGGGGTACCCTATGAGTTCCTGCACCCTATAGCGGTACCCTATGAGTTCCTGCACCCTATAGGGGTACCCTATGAGTTCCTGCACCCTATAGCGGCACCGTCCAGTGCCTCACACAAGACTTTTTGAGCTGGAAGTTTCCCTGACAAAAGATCTGGCAAGACCTTCAATGATAAACTGGATAATCTGATCCTGTCCATGCCCCATCACTGTCAGGGTGTTTTGACCCTCTTCGGTGACCATACACCCTACTGCACAGTTAATATGGGGGCACCCTGGTCCAGTTTAACATGCTTCTGCTAAATTCACCACTATAATTATATCACTTATTACTCAATCACCATAATAGAGTTCAAATCTCATTTACATCATCAAACAACTTTCATAAACTTTGTATTCGCTTTTCTGATTATTTTGCTTAATGAAATAACACCAAATGCTTCTTCTTTTAATCAGTTCACATTCATTTTTAAATATCCCCTAATTTTTGTGAGCAGTGTATATAGTAGTATAAATATGTAATCAGCTATTAAAAGTATTTAATAGTATAATACAGTAAGCATTAATAGAGTTAACCTATCTATTGTTCCTTTGACAATTTAAGTATTTTAGTATGTTGCAGCCATGCTACACAAGCGCTAGCGCTAATTAGCTAACAACCCGATAGCTTGCGATGACTATCTTTATAATTCAGCAAGAACAGTAACAGTAATTCGTATCTAATTAGTATTTGATTAGATTACGTATAATCAATGGTCAGGATTGACGAAGAATAGTGATGTAAACAGTAATAATGCTAGCTAGCTAGCGCTAACGTTGTTTAGCAAACAGGCTAACCCATTCCTTCATTTTCCTGACTCTTACAGATTATAAGCTTGTTTAGTGTGTATATGTTAAGTGTGTGGTGTTTCCTTAAGGGCGAACTGTACACCTTTTGGAGTTGTACTGTTGTTTTATATATCATAACACAATTAAATAGAATATGTAATATAATGTAATATAAGAAACACGTATTAAGGGACAGCTAGACGTAAGATGAACCAGTGGGTGAATTGTGTGTATTGTTATTTGAATAAAGCCAGCATTTCTATTTCCTCTGTGAATGAGAGGTTATTTATTTGTTTGTTTATTATTTACGTACTCTTACGAAGGCTATTAATGACAGAATTCGGTTTAAATGAAGAATGCAGGACAGAAGCCCATTTGTGGTCATATGGGCCATGGGGATCACTTATTGTAGTTATCCATGGCTTTTTTGGATGGGTAACAGTTCCGGGCATGACCCTGATAAAGAAAGGCAGGATGTTTATTGGGTGATGGCATGGTTTCGATGGCCCCACATCACACACCTCCCTGCTAAAGCTGAGTGTAGTAGGGTTTGTCCAAAATGATCGTGTCAGGAAACAAGAGCCTGACCAGCTATCTCCTGCTGCATGGACAAAGTGTGTGTTATCACATGAAATAAACCTTCATGTCTCCAGACATTCAGTGTACAGATGGACATAAGACGTTCTGTTCTGTCCTGATAAGCTCACAAGTATGAGTGTAGGAAGCACAGCTGTACCGCTCTGCCAATCAAAATCATGATAAAAGTGATGTGATGTCAGCCAGCTGTGCTCCACCAGCAATGCATAATAACTCCTGTTATTTATTTCCATCATTTAATAGTGCAAACTACCTATTCTTTAGAGAAACACTAAACGAAACGAGAAGGTTCCTAAAAGCCGAGGTCAGGTTCCTACAAAGGATCTTCATGGGTTGTTTGCGCCTCATGACTTTCTACAGAGGTTTGAATGGAATCTTAAAGGGAAACCCCAACCCTGTCTTCATTTTGTTTCTTTTATTTTTGATTACATTAAAGAATCTGGATTTAGTTCATATGCAGCTTTAGGTAAAACCGAAAGAGGTCAGTTCTTGTGACTGTTTAAATGGAGGAAGTTGTTGTGTAGTTTTACTCCATGAAACACCCAAACCTTTTTTTTAATACTCATGAATAACAACTGCTACTTTAAACGTGATTCATTACAGGATTTCTATAAGTAGTTTTAATAAGGCAGATGTCTGATAGGGCAAAGTTTAAAGCTTCTTTACTAGATATCCTATATAACTTTAAAATATAAACTTAAACATATATCACACTTCTTAAAACGCAGCAACACGTTTATAGGTTTATTCCTCTAAATCATTTACTTGTTGTTTAAAACAGTAAGTATCAAGTCTTATCGAGATCAACACAAAAGCAAACATTTGCACATCGTTAAGCCTCTTTAAGTACATTTATCTCCCGGTGCATACATGTCTTTATCAAATACAGTACAGCCAATAAAATCAAATAAAACAAAGTCTTACCTTTATGTTCAGTACCTGAGATCAGATGAAGATCAGATCAGATCAGATTTAAAAGTCTAAAAAAAAGAGCAGAGTTCCAGCTTTTGTAGTTTAAACACCTTACACATCTGCTCCTATGACTTTATTCTTCAGATAAATGCAAACTCACGAGGTGCACTCACACACTGGTGTGTCCCAGTGTCCCAAACCGCATCACCGCCCTACTACGGGCTATGTGAACTAGTGCGCCCCCTATAGTCCCTTTCTCGGGACTCACAGACTCGCTCCAAATTACTCCAGACGAGTTAAAAGATCACAAGATATTCTATTAATTTTCTTAAGTGGAAAACCAATCAATCTGCTTTGTATTGTTAATGATTAGACTCTGGATAAAATCTAGTCTTAAAGTAGATTTATAAATTCTTAAGTATCACTAAACTGTGCCAAAGCCTTAATGCTTTAAAGTGAGCCTCTCTCATTTTTAATATCATTTAATGCTGTGCAGTTTTTCGGCTGGTAGGAAGGAAGCAAGATTTAAAAAAAAAAAAACAATACTACAAAGTCTAAAAACTAAATGGGACTTTAAAGTGTTTAAACTTTCTCTCTTATTTCTCTCGGTCTTTTATTTGAAGCATCGATTTTTTTTTTGTATAGGAAACACCTAATAGCTCTCAAACACACGTTTAATAGTCACAGTTCAAACCACAACTGGAAGTGAAAGTGACAAAGAAAAAAATCATTTCACAATTAGGAGCACAAGGTCGCGGTTTGGAACAGAAACGGATGCGCATGCGTAACAGGTTCCAAACATGTGGCTCTGCACGTAACCTTCCAGCTGTGAGTTAGTGCACGTGCCCCTGATCAGACCTTTGATCAAGCCCAAACACTCAAATCACATGATTAGATCAGGAGGTACCTCTTACCCGAACCCCACCTGCTCCACTGGCTCATGGGAAACTGCAGCTTCATCAGACTTTACTGTGTGAGATGATCTGACCTTTGGGACAGGGAGTGTTACCCTGCTGGAGGTGGGCATCAGAAGAGGGTACACTGCGGGTATAGAGGGGTGATACACTGGTAGGTTGTGGGGTTTAAACATCTGTTTGGACGTGGGATGGATCTGCTCATTCCTGGGACGTTCCCAAATCGAGACCCGGCAGAGCAGCGACGCTTTTACGATCTTCCGGCGAAATTCTTGTGGGTTATAGCTTCGTGCGCCTGCCTGCTCTGGTGTTCTGCTCCCGTAGCCCATCTGCTTCAAGGTTGGACGTGTTGTTGGCTCAGAGAGGCCGTGAGTTCCTCTGACCTTTCTTTGATCTCAAACGTGGCGTTTTCACCCGGAGAAGTGCCCACACTGGGTATCTTCTCTTTTACAGAGAGGACACACACACACACACACACACACACACACACACACACACACACACTCGCCCTCTTTCTCTCTAAAAAAAACTGTTTTATAAGTGCATTCTTGTTTAGATTCCTGATTATTAGGAATAGATGATGTTTACGGAGATAAGGACGCCTGCTAAATAATGTAAATAAAAATGCCGGATTAATTTCCCACCACAAACCCCAGCCTCTGGAATCCCGTCCACATTCATTTCAGGAAAGTCTATTTCCGTTTCCTTTTACAGACGTCTCTGTTTGCTTGACCTCCGGTGACCCCGGCGTTCGGCGCTTCCGCAGCTTTAGATAGAAACCGACGCCGGATCGTGTCCTCGGACGGACCCACACGCTCCTGTTATTGTCAAACATCAGCGGGGCGAGATACGCAGGGTTGGGGGTGGGGGGCAGGTACTCGGTGAGAATTAAACACAATAGGGTCTCAGTGTGAGAACATGAGGAGCGTGGAGGTGTGAGGAGGAAACGTGGAATGATTTATTAGGATCAGATGAACAGCTCCTGGAACGTACAGAAGGTTCAGGTCCAAATCTGATCCAGGATTTTGGATCGAATGACTTTTTCTTTCCTGTTCTGTTCAGATCCAGCGTTTAACTTTGGACTGCGGACGGTCCAGTCCAGTCCGGGACCCGTACCCTCTTCCTCCACAGTCACGCCTTTATAACGTGTGCAGCATGTGGTTTTGGTTTGCCTTATTAAAAAAACGCAGGGACGTCCCTACATGAGAGGTCGTCCTACAGCCAGGTTATGTCTCTCTACAATCTAAGTGTACTTTTCTGCATTAATGCTGCATCCCAGAAGAGTAAACGACCTTTAACCAAGGGTCCGGACCCGACCCCATACCCTAAAAGAGCCTGGCTTTTGGACTTGTTCCTCACCTTTCATTCTTTTTTTAAATCTTTGGTCCAAAAAAAGATCTGTAATCCTGATCTGAGCACGATCTTAGGTGCCTCTGAGCCCAGAGGAGTGGGTGGAGCTTGTGGGCGTGGTTATAACAGGGCGTGGCATGTTTTTTTGTACAGTAAAGTTATAAGCGGTATTTGTGAACGTAACTCTGTATTATAGAGCTTGATAAAGGTTGGATAAAAATCCCTTTCCTTTTTATTTTTAGTTCTCCAAAGCGACGGATAAAGAACCAAAGAACCAAACCGGGCTTCAGCCATCATTTTTTTAAAATAAAAAGTTATTATTTCAACAGGGTTTATCTTAACACACCTTATTTCGGCTGATTTTAGTCGGATTTCCCGTTAGCAGTGTGTGTTTTTTTTACAGGAATGTCTGAACATCTCTCCAAAGCAGCATTTCTACCTTTTACAAGCGTTATATTAGTATTATTTATTTTTTTATTTTTTGTTATTAACTGGTCTCGTTATAGTTAACGGTGTTCCATACAGTAAAGGAGCCCTTTTATTGTTTACATGATTGTAGGAGAGCGATCTTAAATCTGTCTTCATTATTTATTTTTGAAGGGAGGAAAAAAAAAAAATAAAATTAAAAAATAACAAAACACGTCGGTTTTCCGTAACACGACAAAAAAAGGCGTAGGCGGTGCAGTAAAACAGAACAGAGTTTTTATTCAGGTAAAAACGGAGCGTTTTAATACTTAAATAACACTACCCCCGGACCTGATCCGACCCCGTGTGTGTCTCGAGCGTGTGTGTGTGTGTGTGTTAATGTAAATAAACGGACGTACACACTGCGTTTCACATTTTAATTGAGCCCATACAGTCTATATTGTGCTTCTCCTTAAGTTTAAAATAAACACTAAAACAGGACAGCGGGGCGATAAGGACGAGGCAGAAAGGGCGGGGCAGGTTTCAGCTACCCCGGCATGGTCCTGATTACACGCAGACACACCCGCGCGCGCGCAGACACACACACACACACACACACGTAAGGCGCGAAGCTAGATGGACGTTGTGTTTCGGTCCGAGTTTCGCTCGTTTACATATAAAAGCTTTAAAAGGAAACGTTTTGGAGCAGCAGCGGAACGTCGGCGTCTAGCGGCTCGGTTACGGATCGTACGAAGAATCGGAATAAATACCAAACGGAACATACGTAACACCTTCTGTCTGATAAATAAAGAGGGACAGGAGAAACGTCACAAATATTCCCTGACCCTCAGCCCAGGAGCCTTCCCATCAAACCTGTCTCTATCATTTGCATGTTCTCCCCGCCGCATTTCTAAGACACCTTGGGTCAGCTAACGCCTCTAAAGCGCGAGCGAGTGCGAGTTTGGCGAGCGCGATGTGCCACGTGCCCTGTGACAGACTGGCGCCCTGCCGTGCACCCTGTGCTGCTGGTGAGGCCACGGCTATGGAATGCGATATGGTCCAAACAGGAACGCTCCTGGGCCGACGGTTCGAAGGCGGAATACGCCGTCTCTCTGACTGTTCCTCGAACTTGCTGATTTAGACGAATTTTCGAAACATGGCCTGCCATTAAAAGTAAAACCGATAGCTTAAACGGAACAATGGTAGGGCTGCTTAGCTTTAGCGAGCGCATGCCGGTGCGAGAGCGGCTCGGTTCGCGCTACGGGAACCCGGAAACCGTTCCGCAGTGAGCGAGCGTTAACGCCGAGGAGGGAAGGGAAGCCACTCCGGCAGCCACCGGGGGGCGACCGAGAGTCAGGTCTCAAAATACTTATAGATGGAGGTGACGTAGGTCATGACGCTCTGCCAGTCCGGCCTCTCGGTGTGCACCATCTCACCGATGTCCTACGAAAAGAAGACAGAAATAAATATATTAAAAATAAAACAAAACGTTTAATCATTTATTCATTTACGCTTCCATTTCTAGTTAGAATTCTAGTCATTGCTAGGTTGCTAAGTGGTCGTAGACCCGAGAGACTCTTCAGACGTGCCCCATGTTGGCACAACGCGGGTCCTAAACTCACCAGTGTGGATTTGATGCCCACGCTCTCTGCCGCCTGAAACGCCAGCGTGAAATTCCTCCTCTGGAAAGCAGAGAAGGTTCAGGTGAGAGACCGAAACAGAGCGAAAGCGTTTTAACCTTCTCTGGAGGTGGAGGTGGAAGGTGGTGGTGGTGGTGGTGGTGGTGAGGATCAGACCTTGTCCTGGCTGCTCAGCTCCTGGTACGGGATGTGGGCGGGCAGGTAGGTGTGCAGAACGGCGCAGAAGGCCAGGCCGTCGTTCCAGCTGCTGCTGAAGTTGGTGATGTCGATGTTCTGAGGAGGAGAAAACGGGAAGGTGAGGATCATCGGAGCGTTTCACGTTTACGGAGGAAGCGAGGACGGAGGACGCCGATGTCACCTGGTAACCTTCGGTCTTCTTCTGGCACCACCTGAGGAGGGCGTTCCTCTTCGATCCTCCGTATTCTCTGGCCAGAGCCGCCAGAGGGTCCTTCCTCTCCTCCCTGTTACAACACCAAGGTTTAACGGTTTAGTTTAAAGGGCGAGAAACGGCGCCGGAAATCAGAGCTGCTGTTTATAAAAGGTTATGACACGACCCTGCATGTGAACTTCCTCCAAACTCTCGACCCAAAATCCTGAGAAACCAAGTAACAAGGAAAAATCCAGACATTCAGTCTGCAGCTCCATCACCACAGGGACAGGGACAGGGACAGGACAATAAGAGGGACAGGACAATAAGAGAGACAGGGCAATAAGAGGGAAGAGAGAGGGACAGGGCA
>JAVSBV010168994.1:0-13980 GCA_033117975.1 Parotocinclus spilosoma | reverse complement strand
TGACTCTGTGTGTGTGTGACGTGAGTGTGTGTGTGTTTGACGTGTGTGTATATATATATATATATATATATATATATATATGAGACAAAATGCCAGAAATATCAAGCGGTCCTTATACGTGTTGGAGGGGGGGGGGCTTAAAGTCAAATTCCACTCTAATTACATGTAGCATCAACCACAAACCAAACTTCCAGGGGTTCTGCCATATTGAACAATGTTAACACAGCATTACAACTTTTAAACTCTGAAAACATAGATTTCCACAGCTATGATTACCTTGAGAGTGGGGAAATGGCGATGGTGAAGTGCTTAGGGAAACATGGAGTCCTCTTTTTAAATGTAGCATACTTCTCAGATTACACATTCACATACGCAGGATACAGACACATGCATCAACACACCTGTTATTATGCTCCTAAATCATGCTTTCTCAATGAAAACCTAAAACCATGCCTAAAGCCAGTGTATAACACACATGCACCTAATACAGGCTCCAGAGCAATAGTGTGTAATCAACACGTGAGTGTGAGTGAATGTTTACTTTTTAAGAGATTATACACGAGGAGACCTGGCTGCTCCTAAACAACACAGAATTTCAATCCTGGAAAACATATCTGTGATCCCATGGCCCCATTGTAGTCTGCCAGCTTTTAGAGGCCTGGCCTGCTCAGTTTTGATGCATTTGTCATCCAACGGCCCGGCAGTTTTAATGACCAGCTGCATTTGTGAATATGTGTGATCTTTCGAGAGGGACTCTGGAGAGCTCTGTGACTCTTGCTCTTGTTTTTTCCTTCTCCTGTATGTTTCTCCATCCCCTGCTGCTTAGTTCGAGCCCATGCTGTAGACTGACACTTTTAATACACTCTTGAGTAGTGATGGCCCTTTGGTGAACAGATTTAACATGCATGCCTTTTAAAGAGCACTAAGTCATGTTGAGTCATTGGTGCTCAGGGTTGATGGTGCATTGAGAGGGTTCTTCATGAAGCTTCATCTGCAGCTGCTTAGTGAATGTAACTATATTCTTATAGTTTGTACTTCTAGATATATGGATGGAGGACTTTTATTTAAGAAAGCTACATCTGAACAGATTTTAGTGTACTCATGGATGTTTATGTGTGCAGAAAGAGTCCAGGTGGAGGAACAGGGACTGAATGCTTCAGTGAGAGCTCGTCTGAGAGCGAGGAGGATGAAGAGCAAAACGAGAGACGAGGGGAGAGCCACACTGACCTGCCCTCAGAGTACTGGCAGATTCAGAAACTAGTCAAGTACCTAAAGGTACCATCTCTTTGTCTCTCTCTCACACACACACACGAGCAAACCACACACACATTTTTTCTTTTTATCCGGGGTATTTTCAGTGCCTTGTGTTAGTGTGCATTAACACTAACCTCAACATCCAGGAAATATTTGATCTTTAATAGAATTGTGTAAAATTTAATTAAGTGCTTTACGTAAAAAAAAAAAACCCTTTAAAACGCATCTTTTCATACTGAACTTTTACTGTTTGTAGAAAATTAGTGTCTGAAGCATGTTGCTTATTTGTCTTGTTGCGTAAACTTCACTCCGTGTTCTTTAAATGATCCTTTAATTTAAAATGGTGAGGAAACCCTGCATGTTCTCGGTGGTATTTTATTGAAGTGTTCTGACAAAAAAAAACATCAAAAGCTCCAAACAAGGCAACAGGAAAACATTGAAATAAATAAGACAAACACTGCCGACAACAAAGTTGCGTGTGGCGTGCAAGCAAAGGGCAAAGTAGTAACACCAGTAAGACCTCACAAAGAAACTAAGAAACCCAAGGAACTATATATATACCTCGTAATTACAAGCAAGACTCGGGTGAAACTAACAAGACACAGGTGCAAATTGTTAGAAAGTCCTAAGAAATAGTGAACGTGATCCTGTTTCTTTTCCCATGTCTTTAGAACTAGGACTTGGATGCTTGGTGTGACCTTGTCGGGTCTGCTGTTAGAATTGCTTTAAACTTGGTGCACAGATATTTCCCAGCTACAGGCAACAGCAGAAGCTCCTTTTTACAGTCCTGTTAGAGTCAGTTTTCTTACATTGAATTTAAATTGTTTCTGAATAGTAGCTCAGAGCCTTAACAGCTGTGTCACCTCCATCACCTGTACAAAGCCTGTCGTCAGATTACTGGTCTATTCACTTACACTTGCAGCGGTGTTATTGTAGCAATCCTCTTGATAACGGGTGTACGCTCTAAATGGGAATGATGATTATTCCATTTGTCTTCAGCTGGATTTAGGTTATGGATTTTGACAATGTGGACCAAACTATACTTGAGTCTTTGGAGAATATGTAGGCAAGGGGTACAAGATCTAACTAGTGTATGTCTTGCTAATGAATTAGGAACCAATTGTCTTAATCTACCAACATTAATTCTTGGATTCTTTAAGGATCATTTTTGGGAGCCAGTACTAAATGATACATAAATACTATATTACTGCTATGCTAATGACTTACAACTGTATCTTGTTTGTATCTGTCTGTATCCGAATTGAAAAGACTTTAGATTGTAATTATATCATGGACTTGAAAACTAGATGGACAATAGCTTGTTAGTTGAAATGAAATGATGGAGTTCATTTTATTTTATTTCTTTACTTATTTCATATTCACAACCAATCATGTATAAGACTTCAGCTTATCATCAGGTTATCAGGCTTATTAATCAGGTTTAACAAATTCTGGGAAGTTGGTGTAGTTTCACTACATGTATCATTTTAATGTTATTAATTGGGGTAATTCAGTACTTACCTCGGATCAAAACGTGGAGCTAAACAGTTGTGGGTACTTTTGGTGAAACCCTACCAATATAAACTGCTAGATTTGGCAAATTAACCAATAACAGTTCCTGACTGTTTAATGATGCCTGGATGAATGTATACAAAAAGCAGACTGCCAGGTGTTGACCAGATGCTGAGGTGTCCGAAGAGCAGCATGGAAAGTGATAAACTGTATAAAATAGGTGCAGAGTGAGGCAAAGTGTATTTTTGAATTCAGCATGACAAAACTGAGAAGGTCTAGGGTTCAATCTCAGTGGAGCACCCTGGGTCCTTTTTGTGTGGAGTCTGCATTACATTTACGTTTATGTCATTGTATCATACAGTCTTACAATTCAAGCAATTGTCAGTTGAGGGCCTTGCTCAGAGACCCAACTGTGCTAGCTTGGCAGAGGTGGTATTTGAACCCTCGACCTTCTGGTCCATAGTCCATTACCTTAACCACTAGGCCACCACAGTCTGCATGTCCTTCCTGTGTGGACGTGGGTTTACTTTGGGTACTGCGGTTTCCTCACACAATTCACAACATGCATTAGTAATAGATACTGGTAATAGATTGTGCTAAATTGGCCCAACCTAAATGTACATACATATAACACTTACATCAATGAAAGCAAAATGGCTGAATTTGGGAAATTTGGGCTGGCCAGTGCAATCACCAGACCTCAATCTCATTATAACATTTGGGATGGAAGAGCAGGTGAAATGAAGAAAGAGACTAAATTATGTGCTAAGTTTGGTGGAAGCACCTCAATTTACTGGTAGAATTTGAAGCTGACAGGATATGAGTGCCACTGAGCTCATTTGAAGTAAAAGCATTAAATTGTTTATGGAATCAAATAAAGTATTAAAACAGATTCCTCTCTTGTTCTGAGTCTGTATTGAAACAAGTGTTGTTTTTACACTTGCAGTGCTTTTACTCGGGATGGAAAATAAGAGAGGGCCTAAAGTCTGAGACCGCTTGAGAAAGTACTTCTATTTTACATTGTTAGGCTTCAAATGCTTCTCTTGAGCTAGCTACAGGTTTGTGCCAAATCTGATGATCCATCCTATTCAGCAAGATTTCCCAATATTCCAAAAAGCATCTCGTCATGTTAGTGACTGTTCAGCTTTCTCTGTCTTCAAGTGCCCCCATAAATGCTCAGCTCCCATCAGCAGGTGAATGTGGGAAAAAAGCCATGGCAGTGGCTGTGTTTCAAGTCATCCTGCTGCAGTAGGAATCCTCCATTACGACCCTAATGAGCATTTTTACTGTCCGACTTTTTGGCTCCCACTTTGTGTTGCTCTTAGTGAAGGCTGGATTATTTACTAAGGATGAAATTGCCAGAACAGCAAATGGGTGCAGTTTATAACTATCGCCTTAAAGGGTGTACGGATTGCTTCATTATACTCTAAATGTGGGACTGTGGTGGACTAGCGGTTAAGGCACTGGACTCTGGACCAGAAGATCTAGGGTTCAAATCCCACCTCTGCCATTGTAAGACTGTATAAGCTGTAAGTCGTTCTGGATAAGAGCGTCTGCTAAATGCCTTAAATGTAAATGTAATACGTGTTGTGAGTTGTTCATATCATATTTAATACACTAAATATGAAGAATCAATCAGAAAGAAAGTCATGGAGCCTTCAAACGTTCTCTGTTGTTCCATTGAAAGAGACCCTTAACCCTCAAGTTTGCAAGATTGTATCAGGTGTAAGTTGTTCTGAATGAGGCTGTTGTGTAAATGTACTGGCATGGGCCAAGCAGTTAGAGCCTGGTGGAGCTGGGATCTGAACTCATGACCTTATGATTAGTCATCTAGAGCCACCCCTATCCCAGACATGTTTTGAACACTTGCGTCGTTCTCCGTGTTCTTCAGTAATATTGTATGTTGCTGTATCGATGTGTGCATTAAATAACTCTGCTGCACCAAACCGCCTCCAGCTGCTCAGGCTGATTATGGACATTCCCAGATCCCAACCCCCTTTCACTTTTAAACTGCTCTGTTTGTTTACACCAGGCCGCAGATACCGCTTATCCAGCCGCATGATGTCACGCTGTCGACTTGACAGGCTGTGCTGCATATCACAGACTTACTTCAAACAGCTCATTAAAAGAGGAAGATTATTTTCTCAGTGGTTTGGACCAGATCGCTACAGTCAGAACAATCAGCGTAGATGGATGAGACTGTCAGGCATAGGACATTTATGTATGAATAATTGGCGTTTGCAGTCCTAATTTGACGGATGCTTATTATTTCCTAGCTGGTTGGTGAGATGTAGTGTAGATAAAGCAAAGCAGAGCTGTTGTTCTAAGCACTGAAAGTGTATATTTGAAGTAGATTTTAAAAAGGACAATCCCCAGTACAAGAAGTGCTAAATCATCAGAAAGAAAACAGCCAAGCAAAGTTCAGACGCTGATATTTTTAGCTGACCAGAGTGCTTAGATAATGAATGTAAATTACTTTACAGGAGCTATTCATTATGTCTTTTAATGAGCGCCGTGGTTAATCTTAGATAATTATACATTGTTCTGATTAATCTATTTAGTGGCTTATTTACATAACAATGAGGATTACTGGGTTTGATGGGTTTGGAATAGGATATGTTGGTTATGGCGTTTCAGACGTGACAGAATGTGTGTACTGTGTCCATACTGTCTGCAAACCATAGCTCTGTTTATTTAAAATGATTTATCCAGTAGCCCATTTATAATGTGATTACCATCAAAATCTGAAACACGGCCTCGCCAAGTTCAACTCTAAAAGTTTCCCTATTTTGTTCACTTTCTTCTTTTGCCAGTCAGTCGCAGAAAAAACTTGTACAGCATGTACAAACAACACTTCAGCACTGGTGGCACACGCATACAGATACAGTATACTATATGGCCAAAAGTATGTAGACATCATTATTTATTACTGAATTCAGACATTTCAGTCATATACTGTAATAAAAACAAGCATACAATCCTGTCATCTCCATAGACAAACAACCAACCCCTCACTGCTTTTATTGCACCTTGTAAGATCTCTTAAATACATGAGCATGTTGCAAGGGTCTTTTGGCTTGTTGGAGCTGAGGTTTAAACTGACACACTTGCAGTCAGTATAGGTGATTCCCAATTTACAGTGGGGTAACAGTCCATCCAACAATCCATCGTTAAGCTGGAATTTAATAGATACTGTATATACAGTCGAATCCGGTTAATTGGACCACCGATAATAGGACCAGCCGCTTATTCAGACTGAATCCTAAAGTACCGAAACCAATCCTATTATATACGTGTAATGTTATTCGCTTATTTGAACCAAAATTCCATTTAATCGGACCAAAGAACGTGAGAAGCGAATAAGAAAAAGAAGCCACAAGTCGCCACTTAAAGCGGGTGCAAAGCGGGTCAGCGATTTATGGGAGGATCCCCGGGGGAATTTATGCTTTTATCAAAGGTCAGGAAATCCGAAAAGTTGTGTTGACAAGAGCAAAACCACCGGGGGGTGAACACGCCCACCACTTTCTTTTTCACAATGAAGCACCCAGTAGCCAGCAGCGTGGTTATTGGAGCCATCTGCACCAATAACTTTTTTTTTATTTTTTTTTATTTTTACAGTATTAAAATTCTGAGTACCTATACATTGTGTTGTAGATCGTTTCAAAAAACTTGTTTGCAAATTTATTTTTCAATGAACAAAGATCGTAAGCAACAGTAGTTCTTGTTTGTACGTTCGCTATACGTGTAAATCGCACTATAAAGGTTTAATAAGCATTTAATATGTTACATAGCACGTACCGTCTTGTAACATGGGGCATGTTTCTTTAATCGGACCAGCCGGTTATTAGGACTAAAACCATCGCATCCCGATGTGGTCCCATTAACCGAAATCGACTGTATTTCAAAATGAATACAAAGAGGATCCCATAAAAACTGTTGGATAATCTGATCCTGTCTATGCTCCATCACTGTCAGCGTGTTTTGGCATTCCTGGGTGACCATACACCCTACTGAACAGTTAATGTGTGCCACTCTCGTGGTTTGACCTGCTTCTGTTCACCCCCATAAATATATTACTTGCTAATCAATAACAAAGTTTTTTGACTTTTCATTTGCTTTTTTGCTGATCTTGTTTAATGTAATAAAATCAAATGATTTTTGAATTGCTTTATTTTCATATTGAAATATCCCATAATTTTTCTTAGCAGTGTACTTTTCAGTAGTTTCTCTACATGCAACACAGCGAGCCAGGGCATCACAGGCCGCAAGGCTAAAACCACTCTATGCATTTTTGCTCGCTAATTGCTCCCTAGACCCCTCCCCCGACAATACATTCGCCTGCCACTTTATTGGGCATACCATAGTACAGGGTTGGACCCACTTTTGCCTTGATACTGCATGGCATGGGTGCAACAAGGTCTGGAAACATTCCTCAGAGAGTTTAGTTCATATTGACATAATAGCGTCACACGGATGCTGCAGCTTTGTCGCTTGCACATTCATTAAAAGAGCCCATTATGAGAACATATTACACCATTACAAGACCGCAATCAGCCTGGACCACTAATATAAGGCCCCATGGATCCACAATTTCATGATGTTTATGCTAAACTCTGATATACACATCTAAATGTCACAACAGGAATCAATATTGATCAGACCAGGGAACAAGTTTTCCAATATTCTATTATCCAAATTCGGCGAGTCCATGTGTATCCTCAGTCACGTGTTTTTAGATGACGAGAGTGGAACTTCGTGTTTTCTGCTGTACCCAATCTTCTTCAGGGTTCTCATGTCATGAGATATTCCTTCGACTGGTTATTTGAGTTGCTGCTGCTGCTTCTATCGGCTGGAACCAGTCTGGCCATTCTCCTCTGACCTCACTAAGGTATTTTCGCCCAGAAGAAATTGACACTCACTGGATATTTTCTCTTTTTTGGACCATTTACTGTAAACCCTGGAGATGGCTAGGCATGAAACCATCAATAATATAACCAACTTATACTTACTCCATAGCTCAGCAGTTTCTGAAATACATGCTCATCTAGCACCAACAACCATGTTGAGTTCAAAGTCACTTAAATAACCTTTCTTCCACAATCCTGATGCTTGGTTTAAACTTCAGCAGAACTCCTAGACCATGTCTCCATGCATCGAATTGTGATGGCTAATTAGATATTGGGGTTAACTAGGAGTTGAACAGGTGTACCTAATAAAGTGGCTTGCAAGCCTAGAGATACACCATTTAATTAAACTACAGAATAACAATTCACTACTCACTACAGACACTTAAAGGCTTCAACCAAATAGCAATTTCCAAACATTTTAAACAACAGTATAAAACGATCCATGATTATGAAAGAATGGGTCTGAACAAAATTGACACAGTGTGTAAAATCACCCTTGCACAAAAACTGCTGTTACACTTACCTCAAAAAATCTCTTCTCAACTTTAGGATTGACTCCCATAGTGCGTTGCTCATAGCAACAAACAATGCAGGTCTCAGGTCCAGCCAGGAGCTTTAAAGTCTCCACCAGTGGCTCCACAGACTGGTACGCAGGAAAGATTAAACTAACAGATTCTGTACATGCACACTGTAGACGTTCAATGTTCCTATAAGGTAGCAGGTAAAAAGAAATGTTACCTGTTCATAATAGATGCAGTCAGCCATCAGAATGTAATGTGGATGTGGAAGGAAGTCTGTCACACTTTCACCCCTTTGAGAGAAACACAGGGTATTTATCTGGACACGTCAACATCATTTATCTAATATAAGAACATTGCACCTTTAAAAAAAAGAAAGCAGAGTCAAATTAAGTAGTCCAGCAATATAACTAGAAAATATACAAATATCCAGCTTTATACAAGTGAACATCATTTTGCACATACATTTCATATTGAGAACCTTTCCAATGAAAGCACATGAATTTAAAACTGTTTCATCAAGGGCCAGAAGATGAGTACAAACCATTTCAGTACCTTGGCTGTAATAGAGCCTGTACTGATGAGTTCTTTGTTTTCCCGGCTATTTAATTCAAGGAGTGGTTGGAGGTCCTCTAGATCTGTCACTGTGACGTTGGCTCTGTGAGAATAAAACCAATATGTTAGCCAATATTCCGTAGGATAAAGAACAAAAACCACTTTCTATTAGACATGGTTGGATACAAGCAAATAGGCAATACCATATGTAATGCACATCTCTATGGAGACACCAATGGAATCATTTGAGCTTTTTTCATAATAAACTATTCAAAATGGTCTGTATAATGGTACCAATAAAGACCATTATTAAAATACCCCATATAACTTAAGGAAATTAGGTAAGGGGAGATAAAGTAGCCGGTTTAATATGTATAAACCAACCCTTAAGGCTGGAGCGGCGGTACATGCTTCCCATGGATTCTGGAGATGAAATCCAAAAGTGGAAATTGAAGCTCAGGGATAGAAATAGTGGATGGGAGAGGTGTGATATAAACATATAAACATAAAGAAAATGTACCATTACTTATACAAAAGCATTAAAAATTTATGTAGATAACTTAATGAGCACTAAAAGAAACGTCTATGAGCAGTTTACAAAAAAACCCAAAAACATTTACATTTTCAGCATTCAGCAGACACTCTTATCCAGAGCAACTTACAACTGATACGGTCTTACAATCCAAGCAATTGTGGGTTAAGGGTCTTGCTCAAGGACCCAACTATGGAAGCTTGGGTGAGGTGAGATTTGAACCCTGGACCTTCTGGTTCAGAGTCCAGTACCTTAACCGCTAGGCTACCACAGTCCCACATGGAACAAGTTTAAGAAAGAGCAACCTGTTGTGCAGTATTTTAATAACAATTCCCAATGTTCAGCTGTCAGTCAGTTAATCTTTATTCAACCTAACTGACTGAAAACGAACAAACGAAATTTGAAGTGCAGTGTTAGACACTGTTGGCTCCATTCTGTATATCACCAGCAACGTGTTCAGGACCAGTAACGGTTACATAATGAGTAACTCACCCCAGAGAAGCGGCCATGAGTCCCACCACTCCTGTACCTGCTCCAAGCTCCACAATGGATTTAGAAGACCAGGTATTGAATCCAGCAGCAGGATTATAAAACTGCTCCGTCTCTAAATATTTTGAAAGTACAATAGCTGCATCCCAAACAACACAGCCTACATCGCCTTTATTGCACTGATACAACTTAAGTACTGCTCCGTCCTTTTTCTCAATCTCCCTGACGAAGCAACTGTCTACATTCAAATCCTCACAGGAGGCCGCCATGTTGCTTCAGCCTTCTCCTCATTCTTTCCACTTTACCACTGAGAGCTTTCCAGAGTTGTGCTTTACCGCCACCTACTTTTAAAGTTATATTTGTGCAAGTATTGGCGGTCAGTTTTAACTACAGCCTACTATTTTATAGAGATTTAAATGACTAAAGAATTCATTAAGATTTAGATAATAGTACTAAATACTATTTCAAGGACTTAATTACATACAAACAGCCACTGTGCCCATTATGTGTAATTAAGTCCCTAAATAATATTTAAAAGCTCTATTTAAAGGGCTTAATTACACATAACGGGGTAGCACCGGTGTCTCACAGCAAGAAGGTCCTAGGTTCAAATCCAGGGTGAAGCGGCCTGGGTCTTTTCTGTGTGGAGTCTGCATGTGCTCCCCGTGTCTGTGTGGGTTTACTCCAGGTACTCTGGTTTTATCCCATATTCCAAAGACATGTGTGTTAGGTTAATTGGTGTCTGTAAAGTAACCCTTAGTGTGTGAATGTGTGTCCTACAATGAATTGGCACCCATCTAGGGTTGTTCTTGTCCTTGCACCCGGCGTTGCCGAGTGGGCATCGGCTGGGCTGCGACCCCATGTGGATTAAGCAGAAGATAATAAATGAATGAATTAGACATAAAAGTACAAATGTAATAAACACGACAACAGTGCAGATATCCTCGTAGGGGACAGTTTTTGTCTCAGCAAGTTCTTTTAACGTTTGCCATTCGATCTAAGCTATATCTCTAACGTAACATTAGATAGAATTCATTTTGTGTCTGTTCAGTGATCTCAGTGTGCAAATCAATGATTTGTTCCTCTGTAAATTGGTTTGACTGTTAAGGTCATTTAAGATTCTTAATAAACTACTTTTTTATTTAATGTTGTACTGATGCGCAAGAAAAGGTTTAGCTTGTCTATATTCCCTATTGTTGAAATAATAACTAACTTTTACAACAATATTTTAATTAAGATACAACTAATGAAACACAGGCACTCATTGAGTGTGGTGCGTGAAAGTTTGTTTACCAGAAGGCAAAATTGTTCTAAAACTGGATGGGAGTGAGTATTGATTTTCTTCTATCATTGCCTGTATATAATATAATACTTATATATTTATATATATACTTATATATATTTATAACGATGAGGTCTGTATAGCAGCTGCCAGTACGTTAAGGGGTAAAGGCTGCTCCAAATCATGCCTTCCAAACCACATAAGACGCTCTCCAGCCTGTACAACAGCAGCATGGTGTGATCGTTCCAAATGGCTCCTGGGAAAACGGCGGCTGTGTGGCTCCTCTGTGCTCGCTGTGTTATGCTTTGGCAGGAAGTTAGTTTGATAAGCAGGATGACCCCTCCTTCTAGGGCCCACTGTATTCATGCAGCCATCATGAGAAAGGCAGAAATTTGAGTTATGCTGTCGGCGGTCATCCAGGCACTTCTTACGACCCAAGCCCTGCATAAACACACATATCCAACAAAATAATCTTATGTATATGTCCACTTTTAGTATGAGTAAGATATATCATAACCAGAACACATTCTCATGTGTACCAATATCTTTTTAAATGTTCTCTGGTTCAGTTCATAACGCCAGACTTTTTTTATTGCTTGTTTCGCGGATCCGCCGACGATCATATTTGAAGAATACAAAAAATAAATAAAAATGTGTTTTCGTATTTCTCGGATCCGCCACAGCACCAATGGTTGAAAAAAAACATTTGAATTTTTTTTTTAGCTTTTTCCACCCTCCGGTGGAGAGCCAATGGTTTTCTTCTGTTCATGATTTTTTTTTCCAAATTCACATTAATTTAACTGTAGGTTAAATAAATTGTATTTTTTTTTTCTTCCTCCTTGATTGTATTGATTCCACATAGTCCTCGAGAAATTGAAAAGTGCTGAAAAATAAAGGTTTATTTTTATTTTCTTCCTCCCTCCTCAGTTGATTCTTAAGTAGGGACATCCGAGGAACAAGCAATTAAAAAAGTCTGGCCTAAACAATGCAACCAGACTTGCATGTCAAGTCATTTATTTCTACACATCATTGTCTCAAAGCAGCATCACAACTATACTGCTCACAAAAATTAGGGGATATTTAAAAACGAAAGATCCCATCATTAAATATCCCTCGAATTTTTGTGAGCAGTATATTTAGACCCACAGCCCATACTGAGCAAGCCTAGCTGACAGTGGAAAGGAGAAATCTCCCTAAATGTGATGAGTTTTAGTATTATTGCAGTTGCTTTATTAAGCTTTATTTGGTTGTTTTAACGTCACTTTCAGCATCAATGGCTGTTTTACAACATAATACTTTGATATGCAAGGTTACTTAGAAATTAGTCAATTAACCTAATGTCAATTAACCTAATGAATGTCTTTGGAATGTGGAATAAAAGCAGAGGTCCCGGAGTAAACCCACGTGGACATGGGCATTTACACAGTACAGGATTGAACCACTGATGCTGGTGCTGTGAGGACTGGAACTAATGACAAAGGAAGAGCTTGAGTGGAGCAGGAACTGATCCTGGAAGAACAGCTTAGTGTACTTACACTGCCGTATGTTTCTATACTGTCTTGAAGTAAAGCTCTGTTATCATGCTGTGAATATAGATAAGTCCTGCCTGTTGTTTTCTAAAAGAAAACAAATTACAAATTACAACTTGACTTGAACACTCTAATTAAACCAAAGACTAGTAAATTAAACTGCATATGACATAATTTGTAATAATGTAACAAGGATAATATTAATACAACAAAGATTTGAACCTTTTCAGGGTTGATAAAAATTTTAGGATATCTCTCTGTATCTTGTGGAATGGGCTGCTTGTTTGCCTGGGTCAGCATGGTTCCTGTGCTGGTACACGCTTCTCGTGTTTTGTCCCACTGTTGCATGTCAACCTGGGCAAACTTTAAAGAAAAAAAGAGAAAAATGAATAAATAAATAAATATTGTGTGTGTGTGTGGGGGGGGTATGACTATATAATATATATAATACATAATATATATGTTAATATGTATATGTTATTGAAATAGTGTGTGAATAAGTGTTAGGATGCCAGGATAACACTTTCTAGCAACAGTTTAATTAATAAAGGTCCTTTCCTGTTTCAACATAGCATCTCCACTGCATAGAAAGCAAGGTTAACTTTAGTTATAGTTTTATAGTTTGCAAATTTTGGTGTGGAAGAACTTGACAGGCCTGCACAGAATCCAAAACTTACTCCACCTAATACCTTCAGCATGAACTGACATCATGCTGACATCAAGTCAGGCCATGCTCCTGTGAATGAATGGAAGTCCAAACTCTCACCATCCAAAATGTTATTTAGCCCTGCCTCCTCTATCATATTATTCATTTATTTATTCACTTTCATATCTGCTTCATCCTGAACAGGGCTGAGCCCTAGACAGGGTGCCAATCTTACTTACTGCACACTACACACTAGGGCCATATTAGCACCATTAACCTAAATAATGTACCCAAAATAAATTAACACAGACACGGAGAGGACCCAGACGACTGTGATCGATTTCAGAACCTTAGTGAAAAAGAAAAAAGAAAACGGCTTCTGTTTACCTGATGTGATTGCTGATTTAACAGCTAACCAAACATTTTAAGAATCCTCCATATTCAGATAAAACAAATTCTGCATATATTTAAAAAATTGTATATATATTTTTCTTACCCATTTGCCATCTTTGTCCATATTTGCATATCTCTTGCCTCCTTTAGGCATGTTACCTGCTAAAATAACTTCTCCAGATGGTATGACAGTAACGACTTGTATTTCTGCAACCATGACAACAAAAGACAATCCCTTGTAGTAGTAATAACAACAATGACATCAAACAACAACAACAACAACAACAATAATAACAATAATAATAATAATAATAATAATAATAATAATAATAATAATAATAATGATAATAATAATAATAATAA
>JAVSBV010168985.1:0-13981 GCA_033117975.1 Parotocinclus spilosoma | reverse complement strand
TGGGGCAGTGGGCTGGCCTCGGCTGGCCTGGACACTCAGCTTCTGCATGATGATTGGATGATCTGTCTGAGGCTGAAACCCTTTTTGATTGACAGCGTAATGAGCGAATCAGCGATTGGTGTAAACATCTGTGCGTGGGTGTTAAAAATTGTTTTTAAATTTTCATTCTGTTCTAAGTTGAGAGGACACTAGTCAAGACCCTGGAAAAAACACCTTGTTGGTACGACAGGGACACAGATCATTTTCTTGATAAGGAACGGAGGGTAGAATTTACATATAAATAAACCGACACATTTAATGATATAGGCCGAAATTGAGCTTCCCCTCCTTGAAAGACCAGCATCCGCCACTGATTTTCACTCTGTCAACTCACTAAATAACTAAAATTGTATCCATTTGTTAGTATGTGAGTTGTCTAAAATCCATTAACACTAAGTGAGGCTGTGATTTAACATAGTTTGTGTGATTTCAGCTTCCAGCTAGCCAAATTAACCTTGCTAAAAGCATAATTTGTGGAAAAGTGTGTATGCTTTTGTTGGTTTGTTAGTCTAAGCCTAAAACAGAACTGACTGCTTGAATTGCATCCATTACTGCTAATATGCTGTTTATTTCAGATGTCAGTACATCTACCAGTAGACATTGCATAGTTTGGATTCTCCTGTGCCTCACAGGGCTTGTAATATGTAAACTCGTGGCTGCTGTGCATTTCAGGACCTCAGATGAAGGTTAGTATCACCTGTTATATTCAGCAAAGTAACTTGAACCTGCAGTAGTTCCTTTATACAGATATACATTTATATACTGTACTGTATATCCAAGAGATGTGTCAAATTGGAATTTGTTGACTTTAGACAATTTGCTATTGCGGTGTTTGTGTTAGCGCCCTATTTAGCATCTTATTAGAATAGCTGCTCCTGTTTAGATGAGCATTTCTTTAGCACCATAGCCTATCCATGTCTTTGTTACCACCTGCAAGCTACGTTTCCTGTTTATCTGTCACACCTATATTTGTGGTGCAGCTTTAGTGCCCATAACATTTCAGATGATCGTGTTATTTTTAAATTTCATTTGAGGCGATAACTGTATTGAGTTCAATAACCCTGATTTCAATCTTCCACCTTTCTCAGCCACATCATCTACTAACACCACAGAAAAAAGTGAAGCTGATATCATACCAGTTCAAAAGCGCAGCAAAGTCTTGATCATCTACTCTCAGGACCATCCAATGTACACAAAGATAGTCCTGAAGCTGTGCTCCTTCCTCAGGTCTAAAGGTGGCACTGAGGTGACACTTGACCTGCTCGATTCTGCCTGGCTCAGCACCATAGGCTGCATCCAGTGGCTGGACATGCAAAGAGAGCGACTCAGTGGGAACTTGGATAAAGTGCTCATCTTATGTTCTCCAGGGGTGCTTGCCAAATGGAACGCCATGTGTGGAGGGCGAAGGGTGTTAACGAAGCTGGACGTTTTCTCACCCATGGGTGACATGCTCACTCCAGCTCTTAGCCTAATCATGCCACATTTTGTTGCTGCTCCATCTTTCTCTAAGTACCTCATAGCTTACTTTGATGATGTGTGCAGTGAGAGAGACGTTCCTGCTCCGTTTAACGTGGCGGTGAAGTACCAACTGATGAAACACTTTGAAGAGCTCTTCTTCAGGCTTCTGGGTGAAGAGAAGTACGAGCCTGGGAGAATTAAACTTGTATCTGGCTTGGGATCAGACGATTACTTTTCATGCTCTTCTGGCAAAGCCTTGAGAGACGCCATTGAAGAATTTCATGCATACCAACAGGTGAACCCAAATTGGTTTGAAATGGAGCTTGTTAATATAGATGAAGAAGAGAGTTTATTTGAGAAGACGGATCGTGTGGACCTCACACCTCACTGTGTGCTTCAGTATTAACCGTAGCTTATGTATTGATCAAGATCATGCTTTTAAGGGTACATTTATACTTGTTGTTTGGTTCACTTGGTCCGGATCAAGGCAAAAAATGTTGGTTAGTTCAACCAAACTGTTGGAATTTCTGCAACACTGCTATGTTCTTAGCTAAACACACTTATGAGATTTCTTAATATGGCTGGTATATTTATCACTTATAGCTCACATAGCTTATAGCTACAATTACATTCTTCAGTTTTGCACGCAAAAGAATGCATCCTGCAAGAGAGACGTCAGAGTTTGTTAAGAAGCGAGCTGGGAATCATCTATTCAGGGGTCTCGGCCTCCTTACAGACTTGTATATATGAACAAAACAATTGAACCAGAGGTTTAGTTCAAAACAAAAGACTCAGAAGTATATATACTTACAGGGGTTGGACAATGAAACTGAAACACCTGTCATTTTAGTGTGGGAGGTTTCATGGCAATATTGGACCAGCCTGGTGGCCAATCTCCATTAATTGCACATTGCACCAGTAAGAGCAGAGTGTGAAGGTTCAATTAGCAGGATAAGAGCACAGTTTTGCTTAAAATTTTGCAATGCACACAACATTATGGGTGACATACCAGAGTTCAAAAGAGGACCAAGTTGATGGTGCACGTCCAGCTGGGGCATCTGTGACCAAGACAGCAAGTCTTTGTTATGTATCAAGAGCCACGGTATCCAGGGTAATGTCAGCATAGCACCAAGAAGGACAAACCACATCCAACAGGATTAACTGTGGACGCAAGAGGAAGCTGTCTGAAAGGGATGTTTGAGTGCTAACCCGGATTGTATCCAAAAAACATAAAACCATGGCTGCCAAAATCATGGCGGAATTAAATGTGCACCTCAACTCTCCTGTTTCCACCAGAAATGTCCGTCGGGATCCACAGGGTCAATAAACACGGACGGGCTGCTATAGCCAAACCTTTGTCTAAAACCAGGAGTTTCAGTTTCATTGTCCAACCCCTGTATATATATACTCAGAACTGAGAATACATATTCTAATAGTGGTAGTTCCCTCAGCATTAAATAAAAACTACCTACCATGTAAATCTGCCTGACTAAGATTTGAAAGTGTTCATTATTATTGCCGTAAGGGTTTGGCCACTGGACCACAAGTTTCACAAATTTTCTTCAAATTGCCTTACACTGTCAATTTAGTCAATTTTACTGCATGAAATCACAAATGGGGAGCTTATTTTTAACAGCTGACCTATTCCACTCACTTCAGAATGATTAAAAACATACAGTTTCTTTCTGTGCACCCAACATGCTTGGAGTTTGGCGAAAACCTTTTTGGAAATGCTTGGAGTTTGGAAAAAATATTTTTTGTAACTTATCTAACACAAAAGGAGTGGAATAATGTGATACAAGTTTTTATATTATATTTTTATTTCATATTTGGTTCATGTTTTAACCCCAATGGTCCTAGGCAGGGTCACTGGAGGCCAGTACCTATGCCTGGAGATCACAGCACCATGGACGGTAGTGCACTCCATCACAGGGCTGAGAAGGAGTCACTTATGCAGTGCCGGGGATGATCCCCTAACTATCCCTTAGCCAATTATGTCTCAAAATGTGATGCGTGATGACTGACCCACCTAGAATGCTGGGTCACTTTGACTCAAACCCAAGTCCCTGCAGTGCTACACCAGCAAATTAGATTGTTGTGCCACTAAAGCGTACCATGTTTTGATTATTAATTAAAAGTATTATATTCTCTGTTTTTTAAATATTGTACATCTTTGTACAGTATTTGTTCTTTTACATTGTTTGCTTTATCATTAAACAAACAAACAAATAAATATTTTTATTGCAATAAGTGACATAAGTCATTTGTACAGCCGGTGCCCACCCAGCAACTCTGGGCACAATGGCAGAAACAACCCTAGAGGGGGCGCCAATCCATTGTAGGGCACACATTCACACAATGAGGGTCACTTTAGAGACACCAGTTAACCTAACACACATGTCTTTGAACTGTGAGAGGAAACTGGAGTACCCAGAGTAAACCTGTGAAGACACAGGGAGGACATGCAGACTCCACACAGAAAGGACCCACACCACTCCATCCTGGAATTGAACCCAGAACCTTCTTGCTGTGAGGCAGCGGTGCTACCCACCGAGTCACCGTGCTGCCCTGAATATGAAGCGATTTTTAAAAAAGCATTTAATTGTGTTTTATTAAACAGGATCATCAGCATACATAAAAGTCAAAGAAAGGTGATTGATTATCCAAATTAGATGTGAACTCAGTTGTTGTGATTTGAGTAGTAAGTGATATATTCATGAGAGTGATCAGAAGAATGTTAAACTGGATGAGAGTGCCCCCACATTGACTGTTCAGTAGGGTGTATGATCACCCAAGACTGTGAAAACACACTGACAGTGATGGGGTATGAAAAAGATCAGATTATCAGATTAGGGATACTCTTCATATTCATTTTGAAATATCCCCTCATTTTTGTGGGCAGTGTAAATAAAAAATAAAAAATAATGCATATGTGGTAGCTGTTGCAGCCTTTAATTAGTGTGCATTTTATAAGCGTTGTGTATATATATATACTGCTCTAATAAAAAAGGGAACACTAAAATAACACAATGTAACTCCGTGTTCCCTTTATTCTTTGAGCAGTATATATATATATATATATATATATATATATATACACGCTTATAAAATAATTTAGAATTCAATATTGAAGGTAATCAGTTGTCACGTGACATTTGTATTTAAACGCGTGTATTTAAGATGTACTACTGTACTTCCATTTTCGCATACTCGAATACTACTGTCGAAATAGTATAAATATTATACTTCAGTACATAACATACTAGTTAGTAAGGCAGTACGTAGTATGGTAGGCTCTTTTGGAGGTAATCTAACGCGGCCTTTGGTCAGAAACAAACAGTGTAGTTAGGTCGAAGTTCACTTCCTCCGTGTAGCATGTTAGCCCAGGTACACGTAAGTGATATTTGAGTCAGCTTGTTCATTTAGTGTAGTTTTTAATTCTTTTAACAGGTAATCAGGGTTGTACAGGATCACTGGATACTACACGAATCAGACCTCAATCACATTTACGGTAATATAATGGTTTAGGTTTTATTATGGACTTGCTCATGCATAGAAATATGCAAATAATATATATATATATATTTTTTAAACGTGCATACGTTAAATATGCCGTTAATATATCAATTAATTCAACTTTTAATTTGAAATCCTAAATCCATATGTTGGCATACGTTCAAACCGTGCATGCAGCAAACTAAATCCAAAATCCAGCATAAAAAGCTCTAATGCACGGTCTACACATTTTTTCACATTCATTTTGTTTGTAGTGTTGTTATGCATCATGCAGAAATGGCACATTTATTTAATTATATGAAATATTAAATTATATTATATTATAATTATTTTGCTCACAAAAATTGGGGGATATTTTATGTTTTTTAAGCGGTATGTTTTTATTTATTAACCCTTTGAGGACCAAGGGACATATTTGTCCTACACTTTTACAAAGGGTTGACACTATCATCAGTATCATGTTTGCAAATATTATTTATAAATCCTGATATATCGTTTGATTGATTGATTTTTAAAAAACGTTTCAGTACTTTTTGTTTACTGTATCCCGATGAGCACAGAATACAGGCACAATTGAGCCCTGGATGGGATGCCATGGCAGCAGTACATTCTTGCTGAGGATGGGAGATCCTCGAGTGATTTAACCAGAGTGAATCATTCTGATGCACATATTCTATATGTTGTTTTATTCAATATATTATTTGTCTACCCTATTTTATTATACTCTTCACTTTGACTGCCTAAAGAGGCTAGGTCTCTGTTTGAGCCTTGGTACCTTATAAAGTTATATATAAAGTTATAAAGAGATTTTCTGACACTTTTGCCTGACCCTAGGCTTGCTCAGTTAGGAATTTGGACCTAGATAATAGAAAACCGTAAGATTGCTTTGAGACAGTGCTCCATTGTAAAAAGCTCTATAGAAATAACTTGACTATAAATTGACTGGGTAATTGCAGAGTCTACAGGAGTAGCTGGGAGAGTGGGATGATCGCTTTCCTTCAGTCAAAGCCAGGGCGCAAAAAACAGGTTCCCATGGTAGTGGGCTGGCATATTTGGTGCTTGGGTTCTAATAAATATTTACATATTGTACATCAAAGCGATTTTTACAATTCTTAAGGCCTGGGACGTTAAAGTGAACAGACATTGATCGGATGGACGTTTAACGGCACATAATCATCAGCGTTATTTGACCATGGGTGACAGACCTATTTGGTTAAGTGTTAAAAGTATACTAACTGCTCACAGTGATTGAACATACATGACATGCATTAAGTGTCTTATGTGTGATGTTATGTCCAGTGATATATGACTTCTGGCTGAATTACAGTTTTCCTTCACTGAGATCAAGTCAGAATGAAGAAAATGTTGGGGAAGCTGTCATCTACAGTGCATCGCTTTATCTCGACATCTTCCTGCCGAGCTGGTAAAGTTTCCATTCATATTCATGGAATAATCTGCATTCTGTCCCAGTCAATGTTCAATGAAATATACACTGTATTTCCAAAAGTATGTGGACACCCCTTCTAATAGGAAGCATTCATGCTAGGAATTTAAAGAGACAAACTGAAAACTGTATTCAGGTAATACTGAATAACTCTGTAACTCTCAAAATGTCCAAGGTCTTCCACTTTCTGTCCTGCAACTCTAAAACATTATAAGGTTTGTCAGCTTTGGTGAAGGATTTGGTAGGAATGCTCAGTGCCCATACACCCATGTTTCAAAGTCTAGTGGAATACTTTTCTTGGAATTAAGAAACCTCACAACAAGTTTTATTTTTAGTGTAGGTCCATATACAGTTGAGAGCTAAAGTTTGGACAAATCTGTCCTCATATTAATAGATAAATATTCATGGTAATACTTTGAAGAAAGTAAAACTTTTATTCTATTTTTCAGCTCATTTTTGATTTAGATATTCCCTGTACCTTTGCCAAATTTCATGACTTAAATCCACCTCTGCACTCATTGTCCAGTTTATCAGATTCACTTACGATATGGTGCACTTTGTCATTTTAGAATTACAGCTCTGCGTGCTTTTGTAGTCTCCCTTAACCCTATTTTCTAATGGTCAAGGCTACCACAGATCAGGTACTCTTTAGGTGGTGGACCAATGTCAGCACTGCAGTGACACTAGTGGTAGCAATATTGTGTTGGTTGCACTGATCTAAGTGAAGAGATGGAGTTTATTAGGCAAATCTATGTTGTTGGTCGACGTTATAGATGTAAAATCAGAGAGTGTAGCTTATCTGTTGTTGCACAGTTAGTGTTAAATCATCATTAAATCCTTCATCAGTGCTCACAGAGATGCTGGCCACTGTACGATATTTGCTGGATTTCTTTGCTTGCTGGACTATTCTCAGTTCGGGTGTGACGCTGAGCTGTATAAAAACTCCTGCATGACAACGTACCAGCACAACACAAACTAAAACGCAACCCAAACAACACACGTGTCAGCTGAGAATGATCCACTACCCAAATACTACCTGATCTGTAGTGGTCCACTGAAGGACAGGTTGTAAACGGGCTAACTGAGTGAACGGAGCACTTTTGTTTTACTATCTGTATCTTTTTTTTTTTTGAGCTGTTTTGCTCAATCTTACATACACTGCTCACCACAAACATTAGGGGATATTTCAAAATGAATATGAAGAGGATCCCACAAGAACTGCTAGAAAATCTGATCCTGTCCATGTCCCATCACTGGCTTGGGTGACCGTACACCCTACTGAACAGTCAATGTGGGGCACTCTCATCCAGTTTAACATTCTTCTGTTCTCCCCCATGAATATATCACTTACTACTCAATCATCATCAGGTTGCATCTCACACAACATTCTTGGACATTTCATTTGCTTACAAATAAAATACATTTTAAATCCTTCTTTTTTTAATCGGTTCATATTAATTTTGAAATAGCCTTAATTTTTTGTGAATAGTATATAATATATATTAATCATAACGATTGTCTGCCATTCTTCTTAGTAACAGACTAGTGATGGCTTATTTATTTATTTATTTATTTATTTATTTGTTTCACAGATGCGCTGTTTAAAGTGCACCCCTCTGTGAGTGGGGCTCTGGCAGAACATCGGCCTGTTGTGGCTCTTGAGAGCACAATCATAACACACGGCATGCCATACCCTCACAACTTGAGGTAGGTTACTTGGTTAAATTAATGTTTAGACCTGTTTTAAACAATGGACATGGCACAAGCCTGCTGTATGATTGAAATATGATTTTATTTTCTTAAGCATAGAAATGAATAAGGATTCACAAAGGCATCATTAGGCTAAACAATCAATTATTATACAACCCCAAATCAGAAAAAAGTTATGATTTGTCAGAATCTGTCTGACTGTAGGTTAATGGAGCCTTAATACTTTAGAGCTGGTATCCAGCTCGATACCAAATTCCTGTTTTTTAAATACAGCAGGGTTTTAATTTTTCCCATACTTTTGCCACTCACGTATATGTAATATTGGACAAGTTTGTCATTAAATAAGTGACCAAGTATAATAGTTTTCTCTCATTCTCTCAGACATTCAGTCTGGTTCTCTTTATTTAATTTCAAAAGTTAAAAATGAGATGTATGAAAATGGGATTTTCTCCATGAGATTGAGAAATAATTTACGTTTTTGGATTTGAGGATTTTTCTCAGTTTCATTGGAAAACTATTGGATTAAAATTCCTAAAAATCTAAAATTTGTCGACATATTTCATGTTCTGTAAAAGTACTTGTAGTGGTATCTTAACCACACAACTTAATTAACATTCTGTTTGTAGAACAGCCAAGGAAGTAGAAGCCATAGTGAGGACAGAGGGAGCGACTCCAGCCACCGTGGCCATTCTGGATGGCACAGTGCATGTGGGCTTGTCTTCCGATGAGCTTGACTTCCTGGCTCGCAGTAAAACAGCCCTCAAGGTGTCCAGGAGAGACTTACCATATGTTATCAGCAAGGTAGTAACTTCAGCATGGATCTTTTTTCCGACTCTGTCATCTTGTTTGCTATGCTACATAACTGCCTTTTATTTCTCATGAATGTACACTCAGCATCCCATCTTGACAGAAAAAAACAGACATGCAGAATTATCACATGGTCATAAGTATCAAGACTCTTTGCTCAGCATTTAGTAGAAGCACCTTTTGACCTAGTACAGCCACGAGTCTTCTTGGGAATGATGCAACAAGTTTTTCACACCTTGATTTGTGGATTCTCTGTAATTCTTCCTTGCAGATCTTCTCCAGTTCCATCAGGTTGGATGGTGAATGTTGTTAGACAGCCATTTTTTAGGTCTCAGAGTTTTAGAGATACTCAATTGGGTTTAGGTCAGGGCTTTGGCTGGGCCAGTCAAGAATGGTCACAGAGTTGTTCCGAAGCTACTCCTTTGTTATTTTAGCTGTGTGCTTAGGGTCATAGTCTTGTTGGAAGGTGAACCTTCGGTCCAGTCTGAGGTCCTGAGCACTCTGGAAGGGGGTTTCTTCCAGGATATGTCTGTAATTGGCCGCATTCATCTTTCCTTCATTTGCAACCAGTCGTCCTGTCCCTGCAGTCGTCCTGTACCCACCACCATGTTTCACTGTTGGGATTGTATAGGGCAGGTGATGAGCAGTGCCTGGTTTTCTCCACACAAATGCCGTTTAGAATTAACGCCATAATGTTTAATCTTCGTTTCATCAGACCAGAGAATCTTTTTTCTCGTAGTCTGGGAGTCTTTCATGTGTTTATTGGCAAACTTTGTGTGGGCTTTCAACACCGTCAGGCCACTCTGCCATAAAACCCCGTCTTATAAAGGCAGATGTGTGCCTTTTTTAATCAAGTCCAATCAGTTCAATTAAACACAGCTGAACTCCAATTAAGGAGTAGAACCATCTCAAGAAGGATAAGAAGAAATGGACAGCTTGTAAGTTAAATATGAATGTCACAGCAAAGGGTCTAAATACTTCTGAATATGTGATATTTCTGGGTTTAAAAAAAAAAAAAATTTTGAACAAATTCTAAATGTCTGTTTTCTTTCTGTCAAGATGGGATTCTGAGTGTACAATAATGAGAAATAAAATGAACTTCTTTGATTTTAGCAAATGGCTGCAGTGAAACAAAGAGTTAAAAATTTAAAGGTGTCTGAATACTTTCCGTACCCACTGTGTACATACAGTTGATTCCGGTTAATAGGACCACCGGTTAATGGAACCAGCCACTTATTTGGACCAAATCCTAAAGTACCGAAACAAATCCTATTAAGTACGTGTAATGTTATTTGCTTATTTGGACCAAAATTCCACTTAATCGGACCAAAGAACGTGTGCAGTATGTAATATCCGTAAAGAAACTCTTCGTCTCTGGCATCACTAGCCGAAAACTCCCGAGTTTCTCCCCAGCCCTCTACTGCCACCTACAGGTCTTTGCCTAACATTTCCATTTACTACAAAAAAACCCACAAGTTGCCACTTAGCCACTGCAAAAGCGCGTCAGATCACACTGGATAATTTCTTCAAACGTTGACTTGAATTTTGTAAGAACTTGATTTTTACAGTATTATGCTTCGCTTGCTGAGTACCTATACTTTGAAGAACTTGTTGCAGGATGCAAACGTTATATATAATGAGTGGTCATTCGACTGATTGTGGATAATATATGAGTGATTAAATTAGTAGGGTTTGTCTGGAGGAACCACTGTGTCGGGTACAATGATTGCAGCACACAAAGCTGGAATTCCTGTTTTTGTGACTGGAGGTATTGGTGGAGTTCACAGAGATGGAGAGAATAGTAAGTCATCATTATTAAATTATTTATGATGATACAGTCACTGAGAGAAGAATGTCTTCACAGTCATGTTGTATGAGATGATAACTTAAATTGTCAATGATTAATAAGTAAATGTCCTTCACAGCTATGGACGTTAGTGCAGATCTTACTGAACTGGGTCGCACTCCAATAGCTGTGGTGTCCGCTGGAGTCAAGTCCATTCTGGACATAGGAAGGACCCTGGAGTTACTGGTCAGTAGTTCAGCAGCACAGACAGATGAAACGTGTGATTAATTGAAGAGAAAGGAGCAAGAGGATGAAACATAAAATTTTTTACAATTGTATTTGATCAGCTGAAGCCTTGCAGGTGTCTAACAGTGGCACCCACGGTTCTGGCTGAGTAACAGCTTGTTACTAACATTGATTAAGGCATAAAATATTAGGAGTTAGTGTAAGTAAAAACAACAGAAAATTCTGAGTACGCTCAGGTGAAATTTTTTTTGTTTGGGGTTTTTTGAATGACATGATTTTTTTAAATTGTTCGTTTACCAGACACTCTTATCCTGAGCGACTTATATCTGATACAAACCAAGCAATTGTGGGTTAGAGGTCTTGTTAAAGTACCCAAACATGATCTGGAGATCATAGGACATCACTAATGCCTCCCTGTGTTCAGTGTGTGTGTCTGGAGCGACAAAGCAGATTTTGCACACTGTGGTTTACCGGGAGGAGTCTTAGTTTAATGAAGGAACACCATGCGAGATATTTGATTTACTGCAGTGATATATTTAAAAATATTGAATTCCACAAATAGTAATTAATATTATAGACACTTTGGTAAATCTCTCATTATAGCATTTGAATGAAATTGGAAGGAAGCGAAGGGAGGGAGGGCTTCCTGTGTAGTCTTAAAGCAATTGCAGTTTCTTCTGAAGCGTTACTTTGGTTTTGGAACACTTGTGAGAACTGTTAAATATTTTGGTTGTGTATTTTAGGAAACACAGGGGGTCTGTGTAGCCACTTATGGTGAAACAAATAGTTTTCCAGCATTCTTCTCTCGTCAGAGTGGATTCCCATCACCTTATCATGTCCTCAATGCCGATGAAGCAGCTGACCTTATTGGCAAGTCAAAGAAAACAGTTCTGTTGTACTGAGTCAGTTAAACTGAGTAATGCTTCTATAAACTTAGCAGAAACAATCTCTCACTTACCACCAGATATCTTGGTCTTCATGTTTTTTTTCCCCCTCACACAGCAGCAACACTCTCTCTGGGCCTGCAGACTGGACTCTTGTTTGCCGTTCCCATTCCAAAAGAACATTCTGCTGCAGGTCAGCTGATAGAAGACTCTATACAGGCTGCTTTAACTGAAGCCAGGTAATTCTGGCAGCCTGGGGAAAAGTGGTTTTCCACTCCATTACCTAGTCTGTCTTACAAGGGTAACAAGGGTAAATGGTAAAATAGGACTTTTTAGTACTAATTATTAATTATTAATTATATAATTATTACACATTAATGTATGCATCAGTGCAAACCAAGGGCTGGTGGAACAGAAATGTACCATTAACACGGCATCCAAACATGAACTGTTCTACATATCACACCCTTCAGGACGACAGTTTCAGTTAATGATCAACCTATTGCACTTCACAATCATCAAATGCTGTCTAATAGTTTAAATACAGTTTATGACAATGTACACAGCAAGCACACAGTAACACGGTGTAGAACCAAAAAATAAATCCACATGATGAAGTATAAACATGAATGAAGAACCTATCTGGCTGCACACAAAAAGGAGGGAATGAGTCCACTTGAAGAAATGCTATTTTCCAGAATAGGCAATTCAGTATTACATTTAACCTTAAGGAGGCTACAGACTTTGGGCAGAGGAATTTGTGACCCTTAACACTGTCCGTTCGCAATGTGTTGTCACGTAGTTAATTTAATATATGGTTAAGTAAGCCCACACAGACACAGGGAGGATATGCAGACTCCATACAGAAAGGACCCAGGCCGCTCCACCCTGGGACTTCTTGCTGTGAGGAAGCGGTGCTACCCACCGAGCCACCGTGCTGCCCCAATGCAAAAATTAATGTATTAATGTATTAATGAACTTTCCTACTAATGCAAAAGCTAAATAAAACTCTTATATATTTTTTTGTGCGAAAAGTAAAACATTGACGTGCAAACGGTGCAGTAATAATATTGCTCAGCAAATCCATGGGGTGTGTTCAAATCAGGCAAACAGTGGCCACCGTGTTCTCTATGAAAAGTTACATTTGAATTATCTCGGGTAAACATTCAATTCCAACAGTAACCCATTGTCCAGCTTCCCTATATACTAATGGAGACTACTTCCTAAAACCGTTTGTGAGCGTTCACAAATGCTGAGGAAAACACAACATTATTTGAATGCACCCCTGGTCTCGACATTAAGACAGAAATGCATTATTTAAAGCCGTAAACATTATTTGGATTGTGAACAGGCTCATCATGAATAAGAGCAACTTTGATCTCCATTCCAACTCCATTAAGGATTTAAGAGAACATTCATTACAAAGCAGGTCATGTCACAGCTCATCCCATGAAGTAGGATGGTGTTTAACGTTTAGCTAACTAATGTCAATGTTTGCTCCCTAAATCCTCCAACATGTAAACTAAGGTTGGATTTACAAATAACCTGGATCTAAATTATAGGGCTAAATGATTCCCTTCTAAAAGAATACTATATCTCGGAACAAACAAATGCTACAGATTAACAGATTAAATGTTTATTATTGTTTGTGTTTTTTCCCCTTTTTCTCCCAATATTGTCAGCACTATTTTGCCAAACCCCTTTTTTTCCAACCCCCAGCACGTGCACGAATATTCTGCCTAGGGAGGATGGCCATAGTGTGCTGGGTGTCTCCATATTACTCATGGCTGGTGACAGTTTTCCCACTTCTACAGTTCAATTCAATTCAATTTTATTTATATAGCGCTTTTTACAATGGTGCATTATCTTAAAGCAGCTTTACAATCTTATATTAGCTTAAATTAGCATAAAAGGCCAGTCCCAAGTTGAGCAAGCCTAGGGCGACAGTGGCAAGGAAAAACTCCATGAAAGTGGTAGGAAGAAACCTCAGGAGAACCAAGACTCAACAGGGGACCCATCCTCCATGGGTGTCCTAGATGTTAATTAAATAAATAAATAACAAATTAATAATACAATTAAATTAGTAATAAA
>JAVSBV010168974.1:0-13983 GCA_033117975.1 Parotocinclus spilosoma | reverse complement strand
TTGTTGACCTGAGACTCAGAAATGTCAGCACGCTCCTCAGCCTCCTCCAGATCATGCTGGACCTTCCTGAGCTTGGACAGGTGGACATTGGCCTGTTCCTCCTAATAGTACAACATTGTAAAAACATGGTTTAGTAAAATATTTATAATTCTATTATTTTTAAAGAAAACGTTCATTAAATTCACAAAGATTTACTCACAGCTTCCTCAGATTGTCTCTTGTAAGCCTTGACCTTCAGCTGCAGTTTGTCCACCAGATCCTGCAGTCTGGTGATGTTCTTCTTGTCCTCCTCAGTCTAAATTAAGATATGACTGGTGTTATTAGTTTATTTTGATATAATTAGTACTCATGATTTGAAGGCTAAACAGACCTGGTAGGTAAGCTCCTTCACTCTTCTCTCGTATTTGCGGACACCCTTCACAGCATCAGCTCCACGTCTCTGCTCAGCTTCGACTTCAGTCTCCAGCTCCCGAACCTGTAAGAGTTAAACCATTTAAAATCTGTGTAGAATTCTACATTTGTTAAAGAAATTGAGGCTTTAGGCAAAACTTACCCTAGACTCCAGTTTCTGGAGTTGTTTCTTTCCTCCCTTCATGGCCAGATTCTCAGCCTCATCCAGACGGTGCTGCAGGTCCTTGACTGTGACCTCCAGGTTCTTCTTCATTCTCTCCAGATGAGCACTGGTGTCCTGCTCCTTCTTCAGCTCCTCTGCCATCATGGCAGCCTAATGAAGAAAGACAAGATGACTTTTTGACCTTTGAGGTTTAAATGTGATCAGCTGTGAGTAGTCTAAACTTGTTTCAAACTCACATCAGTGATAGCTTTCTTGGCCTTTTCTTCTGCATTTCTTGCTTCCTGCACAGTGTCATCAACCTCACTCTGGATCTGAACAAGGTCAGCCTCAAGCTTCTTCTTGGTGTTCAGCAGACTTGTGTTCTGCAATGACAAAAATGATTAAACGCAATGATTAAAACATTTGTCAGCAATCATTTTTAGTTATTTAGTTTTAGTTTTGTAACCAGTAAGCAGTTTATACCTGAGAGTGCAGCAATCCAACACGCTCACTAGCATCAATCAGCTCCTGTTCAGCCACTTTGCGACCTCTCTCTGTCTGCTCAAGGGCAGCTCTGAGCTCATCAATCTCAGCCAGCATCAGAGTGTTTCTGCGCTCGACCATGGCCACTTGTTCCTTCATGTCTTCCTGTCCTCTCAAGGCATCATCAAGGTGCAGTTGAGCATCCTGGAAATATATGAATATTTTTTGTTATGTATTGTCGGAACCTAAGGATATACCCTAAAAGGAAATGCTGTGTGCCAAGGTCACCTTAAGTTGTCCCTGAACATTTCTCAGCTGTTTCTGAGCCTCAGCAGCTTGGCGATTGGCATGGCTCAGCTGAATCTCCATCTCATTGAGATCTCCCTCCATCTTCTTCTTGATTCTTAGAGCATCATTCCTGCTCCTGACCTCAGAGTCCAGAGTACTCTGCATGGATTCAATCACCCTCTGGCTGTTCCTCTTGATCTGCTCCATCTCCTCATCCTTCTCTGCAAGCTTTCTGTCAATCTCACTCTTAACCTGGTTAAGCTCAAGCTGAACACGAAGGATCTTTGACTCTTCATGCTCCAGTGTGCCCTGTCAATAAAACATGGTGGGATTAGTCCAACAAGTAAAACCCAAACAGCTAAGATACTAACTCATGACTGGTTAAATTACTATTTATTATTAATTATTAACATTTAATGTCTTCTCCATATACCTCAGCTTCTTCGAGAGCAGTCTGAATCTCAGCCTTCTCAGTTTCCACTGCCTTCTTGGCCTTCTCCAGCTCGTGGATGCTCTTTCCAGTCTCACCAATTTGTTCAGTCAAGTCTGAGATCTCCTCTGTTGAAAGAGAAATAATTAAACCATAACATATATTATACAGAAGAAAGATTACTAAAATAATGTTTAAGATTACTGATCAAATGAATTTTTTTGACATACGCTGCAAATTCTTATTCTCTCTCTTGAGGGTCTCCAGCTGATCAAGAGCTTCCTCATAGGAGTTTTTCATCTTGAACAGCTCAGTGCTAAGAGAACGAGCTTCCTTCTGGGCTCCCTCCAGCTCAGCCTGACCCTCCTCATACTTCTGCTTCCATTCTGCCAGTACCTGTGGTTTATATAAAGAAATCAGTGATCTATAAATTCTAGTATGAAAAGCCAAATGTAGATGAATAAATAAAATAAATAAATAATGATTTTACCTTGTCAAAGTTCCTCTGCTTTTTGTCAAGGTTGGCAGCCAAGGCATTGGCTCTTTCCACATCAATCATGAGATCCTCCACCTCACCTTGGAGTCTCTGCTTGGTCTTCTCTAGAGAGGCACATTTGGAGTTCACAGCCTCAATTTGTTCCTCAGCCTCCTGCAGACGCTGTGCCAACTTCTTCCTGTTAAGAGTTATTTTATTGTAGGTTTCATTTGTTGACATCTCTTATTATATAAACACTGCTCACAAAAACTAATCAAATATCTAACCCTATTTTTGTGAGCAGTGTATATAGTCAAACCTACTTTGATTCTTCAAGTTCCTCAGTACGCTGGATAGCATCAGTTTCATATTTGGTTCTCCATTGAGCCACTTCACTGTTGGCCTTGGACATTCCACGCTGAAGTTCAGCCTTTGCCTCCTGCTCTTCCTCAAACTGCTCCCTCAGAAGGTCACAGTCATGACGAGCAGACTGCAGACCATGGGCCAGAGCATTCTTGGCCTATAGTAATAAAAATTATTCATTTATTTCCTGAGAACACATATGATATATACCATATACAATAAAGTACAGTTTTAATTTTAATTTACCTTCACTTCCTCTTCTATCTGTCTCTTGAGCTCCTCGATTTGCTGTGTAAAAGCCTGTTTACCTCTGGTCAGCTGAGTAATCAAAGCTTCTTTCTCTTCAACTTGACGCGAAAACTCACCTGTTTGGTTACATTATCACATTATAACTTGTAAGAAAATACTTTTTGCTAGGTTAGTAACAGAACTATATTAAAAAAATCATATTTCATTTTCAAAGGGTTTTACCATTTTCAGTTTGTAGTCTGGCTTTCTGAGCACTCATGTCATTGACCTGGCGCATATTCTCATCATTCTTGGTCTTGATCTCACTTAGTTGGTCCTCAAGCGTACGGCACATCTTTTCCAGGTTTGCCTGTAAACATAAACACATTTAGCTTTTTGTCCATTCCAACGTCAAAGTTTACCATTTGAGATATCTTAAAGAAATGTCACCTTAGCTTTAGCAACAGCTTCCATATTGCTGGAAAGATCGTCGATCTCCATTTTGTATTCACTCTTCTCCTTCTCAAGCTTTTGCTTGACCCGCTGAAGGTTGTCGATCTGTTCTCCCAGCTCTGCCACACTATCAGCCTGCTTCTTGCGGAGGGCAGCAGCAGTTGCTTCATGCTGTAGGGTGGACTCTTCAAGATCACGACGCAGCTTCTGGAACTCAGCCTCCCGCTTCTTGTTCATTTCAATCTGGGCTGCAGTTGCTCCTCCAGCCTCCTCAAGCCTCTCGCTGATCTCCTCAAGTTCTCTGGAGAGATCAGCTCTCTGCTTCTCAACCTTGGCACGAGCAGCACGCTCAGCTTCAATTTCTTCCTCCAGCTCCTCAATACGAGCCTACAAATGAAAGTAATAGTACTGTTATTTTGCTGCCATTATGCTTTTTTTTTCAAATTCATTTAGTTTTTTTAATTAGTTTTTCTAATGCAAGTAGATTCTAAAGAACCTGAAGCTCCTTGATCTTCTTTTGATGCTGAGCACCCAGAGATTGTTCATCCTCAATCTTGCTAAGAAGCTGGCTTATTTCAAAGTCTTTCCTAAAAGAAATAAAGAGGAACATGGTAGCACCATGTATAGCTGGATGTTTGTTTTAAATTTAGGTAACTATGTATATTTGAGTTTGTAATTGCAATTAAATTACTTCTTCAGCTTCTCATCAGACTGCTGCTTGTCGTTCTCCAGGTCCATTATGGACTCTTGAGACAGTTTCAAGTCACCCTCAAGCTTTCTCTTGGCTCTTTCTAGATCCATGCGCAGTTTCTTCTCTTGCTCCAGAGAACCTTCCAGCTGTAAATACAATATTTGTTCAGATACAAGCAGATTATTTTCTGAAGGATTTATTTGTTAGTTAATTTCATGGAACTCACATCATCCACTTGCTGCTCAAGCTTAGTCTTGGATTTTGTCAGAGTGTTGACTTTGTCCTCCTCTGCCTGGAGATCATCAAGGGTCTGCTGATGTGCCTCTTGGAGGGCTTTCTTCTCCTTTGTAAGTTTGGCAATGCTCTCATCTTGAGCGGTCATCTCCTCTGTGAGGTTCTTGACCTACATTTTGGAGAAAACATTGGAGGGTTTTTTTAATTAATGTAGTGTAATCTAAAGTCAGTAATGTTGCTGTTTAAAAAATGTAGTACAAACCTTGTTTTCAGTGGCATGTTTCTCCTTTTCCACTTTAGCCAAAGTAAGCTCCAAGTCATCAATATCCTTCTTAAGCTCAGAGCACTCATCTTCCAGCTTCCTCTTCTTGGCAGTCAGCTCAGCATTGATCTCTTCCTCATCTTCCAGTCTTTCAGTTGTCTCTTTTAGTTTAGCTTCAAGCTGGATTTTGCTTTTAATCAGACCCTCACACCTCTCCTCAGCATCTGAGAGATTCTCTGTTTCCTAATCATTTAAAAAAGTACTTGATTATGGTTTGGCTCTTAGCCAGCCATAATTTATTACATATTTATTACATAATTCTGTTTTATAAAGCTGTTTTAAACGACTTACAGAGGCTACTTGAAGTTGCAGGTCATTTTTCTCTTGCAGCAATGCCACCATCTTCTCTTCAAGCTCCTTCTTCTTTGCTTCTGCCTTGGCCAGATTTTCCTTACATTTTGTAAAGTCCTCTTTCATGGTGGCCAGCTCCTTCTCAGTCTCAGCACTCTTCAGCAGAGGTTTGATCTTGTAGTACACCTTCATCCATGGCCAGTGTTTAACATTCATGAATGAGCGGATGTTGTACTGGATGGTGTAAATAGACTCCCTATAAGATAAATACACTAAATTAGTTCAGGCCTTCTTGTCAGTTTAAAAAAAAGTCAATTAAATGAATAAATGTCTAATTTAATACAACTTTAGTTATTTAATTATCTTTAAATAATACCTCCTCTCCATCATCTTCACAAACTCTCTTCTCATGAGGTAACCACGGCAAAGAGCCTGAGTCATTGTAACCAGAGCAGCCAGTTTCTCATCTCTCATTTCTTCAAGAGTACCCAGCAGACCAGCTTTGAAGAACACCTGAATGAAAGTAAAGGGCATGTGAAGTGCTAAGCCGTCCATCTATTGTCCTTAAACGTTTGTACAGAAAAAAAATCTAAATATGACAGATTATTCACCTTTGTGTGTCCAAATCTATACTGGTCATGGTCGATATCAATAGACCCTAGAAGCTTCTCACAGGCCTTTTTGTTGTCAATGAACTGTCCCTCAGGAATCACACTGGCATTCAACACTTTGTATCTGTAAAATAAAATGGTGTCATCTCAAGTGTCTAGGACAAGAAAGCTGATTGCCCAGCTAGTATAGTTATATTTCTCTCTACCTTTGCTTGAAATCACCATAGAGGATTCTGCTGGGGAAGCCCTTTCTGCAGATTCTGATACCCTCCAGTACACCGTTACATCTCAGCTGATGGATAACCAGGAAGTTCTCCATCAGACCTACAAATTGGTAATCCATGGAGCTTGAAACATTTTATAACACAGCATGTTGGTTTATTTATTATTTGCTCTTTGATATCTTTACCTGGAGTCTTGGACTCATTGGGAATCAGGCAACGCACAAAGTGAGGATGAGTGCTCCTCAAGTTGGTCATCAGCTTGCCCAAGTTCTCCTGTGTAGTGAACATGTTATTGGGACTTTGTTATTGGGAATTTAGAACTACATTGGTATTTTATGTTTGTAAATATAACATACCCTGAACTGTGAAGACACAGTCTGCATGGAGCCACCCTTCTTCTTGCCTCCCTTCTTTCCACCACCGGTTTCTGTAGACATTAGATATTAAACAAATCTGCATTTAATGATACATCTAAGAAACTGTAAATACTCATATCTTTAAAGGCAATGAAATTACCTTCAACAACAGGTGGGTAGAGGGTAGGAAGCAATTTCATAGACGACTTCTGATACAGCTGTACAACAGACTCATTCAGTGGATCCTTGTTCTTGTCCAGCCAGCCAGCAATATTGTAGTCCACAGTACCAGCATAGTGAACCAGGGAGAAGTGGGCCTCAGCCTTGCCTTTGGTAGGTCTGGGTTTTTGGAAAGCGTTGCACTTGCCAAGATGCTGATCATACAGCTTGTTCTTGAAGCTAGTGTCTGTTGCTTTGGGGAACATGCACTCCTCTTCAAGGATGGAGAAGATACCCATGGGCTGTTAATACAAGTGAAGAAATGTTGAAGTGACATTTAACAAAAAAAATAGAAATGTATTGCAAAAGACATGAACATTTCAGAAACACACCTTCTCAATAAGTTCAATACAAGCAGCCAAGTCCATGCCGAAGTCAATGAACTCCCAAACAATGCCCTCCTTCTTGTATTCTTCTTGCTCCAGGACGAACATGTGGTGGTTGAAGAACTGTTGCAGTTTCTCATTGGTGAAGTTGATGCAAAGTTGCTCCATGCTGTTGTACTGGAGAATTAAAAAAATGTGAAAACGTCTGATGGCTACATGATTCTACCAAGTATTCCTGTTAATCCAAATGTAAAAATTAAACATACGTCAAAGATTTCAAATCCAGCGATGTCCAGTACACCAATGAAGAATTGTCTGGCTTGTTTTGTGTCCAGCATCTGGTTGATACGGATGACCATCCACAAGAACATCCTCTCATAGATGGATTTGGCCAGTGCACTGACAGAGTTGTATACCTGGAAGAAAACGCTTTAATTTATTTATGTTTTTGTCGTACTTTTTTCAATTGTTACAATAAGAACTTTTACACTTTTGATTACCTGTGGCACAGTCTGACCCTTTGTCACAAACTCGTTTCCGACCTTGACTCTGGGGTAGCACAAAGCCTTCAGCATATCAGCTGAGTTCAAGCCCAGGAGGTAGGCGACTTTGTCAGCCTCTGTTAAAAATTTGAGGAAAAGTTATGTTTACTGTATACTGCTATAAATATGAAATATACAGTTACATTTTGAACCTTTTTCAACGGCCAAATGTGTCACTCATAGTATTTGAGTTCATAGACTATGTGAGGCAATAATAGATGGATCCCCTGTAAAACAGTCAGTCTCACCCTCTGTGCCATCAGGCTCTGCCTGCTCCTCACGCTGCTTCTGCTTGAACTTCATGTTACCATGATGGAGAACTGCTCCAGTACATTTGTAGATGCCTAATTTCTCCTCATTACTGAATCCCAGGATATCAATAGCAGTCTGTCACATAATGAAAGTAATTAGACCCAAACACATTGAAAGTTTTCAGTGTAAAAAAGTCTTTGAAGAAGCCCTTACATCTGTGGCAATCAGCTCCTCTTTATCATTGATGCTTGGCACCGTGATTTGACCCTGACTGCACATGGGAAAGTCGTAGGGGTTGGTGGTGATGAGCGTCATTTCTGTAAACAGGAGGACAGTGATTAACATGGAATTCCATACCATTTGTTCTGAACAGAAAGAAAAACTGAAGGTTTGAAATAATTGTTTACCAATCAGCTCAGGCTTTTCATTGGTCATCATCTGGTAGAAGATGTGATAGCCTCTCTCATCAGGAAGCTGGAATGTTACTCTTGACTTTTCCAGCAGATCTGATCCAAAAATATGTCAATTATAGTTTAAATGTATTATGATCCAGTATGTTAGAATTAGCAAATTGTGAAAATATTCAACTTACATGTTTCAATATCAGCACTAGACAGTTTGCCTGATGTGCCGAAATGAATTCGGATAAATTTACCCTGTTTTAAATAAAAAAAGGCATTTTAGTATCAGAAAACAAAGGGTATACATTTTAGTTGTTGTAGTTTAGTTTAAGTTAAATAGAATAATACTTACGAAACGAGAAGAGTTGTCATTTCTCACAGTCTTTGCATTACCATAGGCTTCAAGCAGAGGGTTGGCTGCAATAATCTGGTCTTCAAGAGATCCCTGAATCCAGTAAAAAAGGTTTATGCTTTATGCTCATGAAACTATTTAGCTTTATGATGGTGTCACCTTGTGAAATGGCATAAAAAATTATTATTTTTGAACACCGAGTTATTGCTATGAAGATCAAATTGAGGCAGTTTATACCTGCATTTTACTAGTAGACTGATCCTTCTTCTTATCACCCTGCATTGCAACTGTGGCAAAATACTGGATGACACGTTTTGTGTTCACAGTCTTTCCAGCACCAGATTCTCCGCTATATTAGAATAATAAAGAAAAAAACATTACTGGTAAATAGGATGAAAAGAGAACTGTATGACATGAATTATTGGTGGATTTTAACAAGTACTTACGTAATCAAGACAGACTGGTTCTCCCTATCTGTAAGATTATAATATAATATTAGATTTGATTATTTTACACATACCTAATGTCTTTAAATGTTAGATCTTACCAGTGAGCATGAACTGATAGGCATTATCAGACACAGAGAAGATGTGGGGTGGGGCCTCCATGCGCTTTTTGCCTCTGTAGGCAGCCACGACTTCTGCATCGTACACTGGGAGCCACTTGTAGGGGTTCACAGTAGCGCAGAAAAGTCCAGAGTAGGTCTGAAGTAGTGAGGAAATTCATAATAATTTTCAAAAGAGGATCCAACAATGTGAAAGCAGCACTGTGGGCCAAAGTCAAATTAATCTTGAATTACTGTTTAACTTACGTAGATCATCCATGCTGCGTAACGCTCTTTGAGGTTATACAGCACAGAGGCTTCATTAAGGTGGGTCATCATGGCCATGTCCTCAATCTTGTCATACTTGGGAGGGTTCATGGGGGTGACATCGTCCTCCTTAACCGTTTTTGTCTGAGCAAATCAGATCATGCATAATTAGTGAAGAGTCTGTCACACTTACAGTATTATGATAGATTGTGTATTTCAGCTTCTGTGTAGTTCTCACCTCCTTGGATTCAAGCAGCTCAACAGTGACTTTGCCACCATCTCTGCTCTTGATTGTACCCTTAAGGTACAGCTCTTTGTCATCAGCAACAAAACAGGCACTCTTTGCATCAAAGGGCCTGCTTTGAGCCTCAATCCTCTCCTTTTCAGGTTTACGGAGGTAAATGGCAGCCTTGCCATAAACGGCCATCTCCGCGTCCGTACTCATGGTGCCGGTTTTCTGTAAATGACATGTTCGTGTTTGAAATGATCGAATAGTAGCTTGGATAAACTTTTAAGCTTAACACATTCTGTCTTTAATTGAGCCTTTGTGTCCCACTATCTGAATAAGTCATGGAATTCACAATGTCAATGGAAAATTATCATGGCATGTCAAAATCCTTACTATTTGTCACATTACACTCTGAAGATAATGAATATGAAAATCCACATTATAACATTTATAATATTCTGATATAAGATATTGGATATGTGCCCGAGATAACTGTCTCAGAAGCTGTATGGCAGGGTGACAAAAAATAATACGTCTAGTGTTTCTAATGTCACCTCCCAGCATGAAAATGACCTTAAATTCATTGCCAAGAAAGAAAAAACATGCAATGGCTTAAAGATGAGTGGTGAAATCACATCCCTGATCTAAATCCTATCAAAAATAAGTATTTAAACTTTAAACTCAGCAGTCCAATCTTCTGACTGATCTTAAACTTTTCTGCAAGAAAGAAAAACCAAATGTTCCGAAATCTATGTACAGCTTGTTTTATTGTTTATTAATATTTTTAAAGCTGTTGCCATGTTTCATATTTATTTGAAATAATTGAAAGGCAATATAGGTGAATAGAGCTGGAAAAGATTTTTAATTGGTTTTAATTTGACAGTAAATAGTGGTTAGCCAATGTGGGTTTTTTTCCTGAAGTGAAATATCTGATACTTGTTAAACCATTCTGTTTATTAAAGATGTGTGTTTGTTTAATTTACCTTCCTGTGCTCCCACCAGTGTCAAATAATAAAAACCTATAAAAAAAACAAAAATTCAGATTCAGAACTTAAGCAAGTTCTTATGTCCCACTATCTATACCCCAGTAGATCAATGAAAGTCCATCTCACCAAACACAGGAAGGAGGCTGATCTCTTCTGCTGTCCCCTCCTGTGTCTCTCAGCTCCTTATATTGAGAGAGTTCTGCCAGCCAAGCAGAATGTGTATATATATACATCCAGTCCACTTACTGTCAAATAAGGCTTCTCTCAAATCTGTCTCAAAACACTTGCTGCTGGCAGTCATTTTAGACTGACTAATATATTTGCACTGTAGATATTTGGATACACTTTCTCTTTTTCAGTTGTAAGTTTTTGATGCATCTTTAATTCAAATAAATCCAACATGCATTAGATATTTAAATTAAATCAGTAACTTATCTGACCAGGTTCACTGTAGCCCTTATTGTACAAATGACTGTCACCAGCTAAACAGATAAAGTTGTAGGGATTTGGCTATTGTTTTTTTAATTCCCTGATGAATAGAAGTGAACAAATGTACATGGAGTAAATGTAATTAAATAATGCATCCAATAATAAAACACTTCCAATTTTTCAATTAAAAATTTGTGTGTGCAGTTTGGGCACAAATTAATTAAAATTTGTAAAAATATAATTACATATTTTGTTATGTACTGCTCACAAAATTAGGGGACACTTTAAAATGTAATTTCCCATGATGAAATATCCTCCAATTTTTGTGAGCAGCGTAGTTTGATTTGGCAGTGGGTTTTTAAAACCTTTGCATTACACTTTACATTCATGCTATACGAGACTGTGAACGCTTCACCGGAAAACTTGAAACCAGTGTGAAGCTTTGGACTCCATGTAAGGAAACTGGGCTAGGAGTTGCATGCCATGTGTTTGGTTCATATTTCATGCATCTGCAGTTCTTCCTAATCCTTCTTAGTATGCAGCAAATTAGTATGTTGCTATATTTACAGCATTTTCCTTACCTTTGATCCCCTGATCTTTAATTTAAAGTGTGTGTGTAATGTGTGATGCACTGTCTTTGAGTTCATTACTCTGTCATCCTAAAAAGCATGTCACATTACATTTACGACCCTATTAAATTTGCACATTAGTTAGAATTACACCTGGAAATTGGATATCTTTTGCTTATAAAATCAGTAGATCATTTAAAGGACTGTGAGCAGCAAAATAATTTATTGCCCATAGACTTGTAAGGATTTGACTATGGTTTTGTTGTTGTTATTATTATTCACTTATTTATTAATCCCCAGTAACTGCATCTGCTTAGTCAGGTATCTGATTTATTGAGCGCAAGAAAGGAAATCATCCTGAAACCATGCTTTCTGGGAATTATTTTAGTGGTCAACAACAAAAATGTTGCTTTTACTAAAGTAGGGTATGTTAAAAAAGATAGATTCGTTTTGAGAAGGTGACATTTTTAGGGGGGTCTGGAAAATTACTCCAATAAAAAAAAAAAAAGAAATTTTTGATTGATATGATGTACTGGAATTAAAAATCATGCAGCCTGCAAAATGTGCAAAGTCAACTCTAACACTGTGCAAGTCTACATATACTACTAACACTTGTAATAACTTACAAGAAAGCCAGAGAAATACATAAACAATAAATAAAAGTTGTAATTAAATTTCTGAAAGCAGCAAGATACAAACAGGTGTTTATAGTGTTATAGTGTTTATTAACAGGTGTTTCACTTAGCCATTTTTGTTCTGTTATTGTTTATCGATAAGGAGACACACAGACTAAACACAGTCACTCATTCCGAAAGGCCATTAGGGAAGCAGTGCATTTTTGATTATCAGTGACAAAGTTACAGGAAACTTTGGGCTCAAATACTGTATATGGCTTTATTATTATGCATGTTTTTTGTTTTTGTTGTTTTTTTTGCCATTCAAACTCTGCTAATAAACTCCGGTATTTTACTAAATGTATGATATGCTATTTGTCTAGATGGTAATGGATTATGACATTAAAAAAAAATCTTATTATACCTCTGGACTTGTGTATCATAACTGTGTAGTGTAGCATTGACAGTTAATAGGGATTTCTAGTCTTAATATGGAGTAAAATCATGGAGAGTGTTCCCATACAGCACCTGTACACTAGTACCAATAATAGCTTTTTGATAATAAACAGGCTTTATACATTTATCTGAATATTGTAATTTTTTTTCATGATCCATATTTAAATACAAATAATCATACAAATTGTAACATTCAGATTTATAGCAGTATGGCAGTTAGATTTAAGCTGATTAATGTGTATAATGATTTTGTTATTGATGACCTCAGTCCCTATGTTTAACACCCATCCGATCAACGACCATTCACTTTAACAACCAACAGCTATATTATATTCTATTATAATAGGATATAGTTACACCAGACGTAAATAATCAATGCTGGTCAGAGACAAGATGCGTGTCATGGTTTGTAGTTTGCTTATTCTAAAAGATTTTGGCCCTATATTTCTATTACCAGTCATTTAAAAATATTGGTAGTTGAGGGGTTGCAGAGTCATGAGATTTGTTTCTAAGGTGTAGTTACTTCTTTGGGCTTGCTTCCAGATTATGTATCGTTGTGTGCTGGTTTTGTTCAACCTCCAGATTTAAGGGTAAATCTGTGTTGTTGTCAATATATATTGGTAAATATATATTATTAATATTATCTCACAATCAAATCAGTCAACTTAATTTATCCTAAAGGGCAATTTGTTTATAGCTGTCTAACCAGATGGAACAAACGTATAAGACAATAAATAAATATACAAGAAGAAGAAATACAAATAATACTTTTTCATTTCAAATGACATCTAACATGGTTTAATAGCCTGGTGTCAGAAAGAATGAAAGATTTCGAATAGTGTTTGTTTTCCTGGGGGCACTATAAAATGATGACCTGCGTGCACTAAATTCAGAAGACAGAATGTGGTCACGTTGGGTTTTCTGGCCCAACAGCCACTCACACACGTTGTTTTTGTAGCAGACCTTAATATTTATTATGCTTTTCTTGGCTTGTGCAGACATCTTAGTAAAGCAGTAAAAGAAAAGAGAAATGTCAAATAGCTTCAATTAAGGACTGATAAGAAGATTTGCTTTGGTTTATTAATTGTGTGGGATCTGGCAACCCTGGTGTGTTTCTGTGTTATACCTGGCTTCCTGGGGTTTTTTTTGTTGACTTTTTGTGCAAGCTGCTTGGGTTTGTGTGTATGAAGTTCTCCAAACTTATTTATAACAAGTAGCCTACATTATATTTTTCATAAGTATTGTGGACTAAAATACAAAAGGGTTAGCATATGTTTAAGAGTTTAGATCGTATTTTCAGTGGTATTTCTTGCACATTTGCGTGCTGTTTTGACACAGTTTTATTGTGGAAATGTATATATACACATTACAAAAGTTAAAAAAGTGATTATTATATGAAAGTGACATTATGTTAATGTCTGGTCCGTAACCATCTCGATCAACGACTTGTTTCATAGAACATAATGTGGTCGTTAAACTGTGCATAACTGTGAGTAGACTTAGCAAAGAGAGGAAAAAAAAACAGCTTTTCTTGAATAAATGCCTTTATTTTACTTTTCAATAAATACTACATGTCTAAGGTGAGGTGTCACTCTGCTGAGTCTTTGCCCTGGAAGAAAAGAAGGAATAATTTGGTTAGTAAAATGATTTGGCATAAATAGCTTTAAATGAGATAAAGAATAATTACCTTTCCAGCATCACGGCTTTTAGCTCTGAGCTTGTTGACCTGAGACTCAGAAATGTCAGCACGCTCCTCAGCCTCCTCCAGATCATGCTGGACCTTCCTGAGCTTGGA
>JAVSBV010168963.1:0-13984 GCA_033117975.1 Parotocinclus spilosoma | reverse complement strand
TGTTTTTTACAGTATTATTACTTCGCATGCTGAGTACCTATACATTGTGTTGTAGATCGTTTCCAAAAACTTGGTTGAAAATTTTTTTAACTAGCAAAGTTGGTAAGTAACAGTAGTTTGTACTGTTTGTACGTTCGCTATACGTGTAAATCGTACAATAAAAGGTTTAATAAACATTTAATATGTCACATAGCACGTCCCGTCTTGTAACATAGAGCATGTTTGTTTAATCGGACCAGCCGGTTATTGGGACCAAAACGATTGCATCCCGATGTGGTCCCATTAACCGGAATCGACTTTAATAAAGAATAAGCAGGAGATACATTAAAATAATATGGCATATATATATATATATTTTTTTTTTAGGGTTAACATAACACAATCCAGTCCTAATAGGGATAGCTATTCTTATATGTGCCCTTATTTTGGAATTATTTAATTCAGATCATCTACACGGATCATCTGTGGTGCTCATCAGACATTGGCAGCGATGGACGGTGTTGTGGCTGTCGGTATGAAGGTGCTGACCCTAGACACCATGAACCCTAACGTGAAGAAGGTGGAGTATGCGGTGCGCGGTCCCATAGTGCAACGAGCCGTCCAGATCGAGAAAGAACTCGCTCAGGTACAAACTGGTTATTAAGCCTTAACAGGTAGAGCCGAATGTCTCATGTTCTGAAAACGAACATGGTCTGATCGTTCTCACACACGTTCTCAACACACTGCCGCCAGAAACACCTCCAATATCAAAACAAAAAGCACTTAAGGGTGTAAAAATGTACATAAGTGAATACAGTTAAAGGACAGACCCATACAGCTTAGGCTCAGACGTGGAAATGAAAACAGAAACTGGTCAAGATGAATCCTGGCTCGAGGAGAACTGTAACTAAACTAAATGAAAAGCTTTTTACGGTATGATTAGAAGAATGAAAAGGTTTGTGTAGCGCCTCTGATCTGTGTTCGGTGAAAGTACAGAAACCTGAAGACCATCATAAAGAAATGTTAATGGCGGGTCTTTTCTACATCTGCCTTGTTTATTATCTGGAGCTCTGAAGTTCTGAATTTCACTTTTACACAGGGAATAAAAAAACCCTTCACCGAAGTGATCAGGGCCAATATCGGAGACTGTCACGCCATGGGCCAGAAACCAATCACCTTCTTCAGACAAGTGAGTTTCAATTGGTTTTTAATGAAACACTTGATGAATTTGAGATCTGGACCCGATCCGTGCTCTTAAATCTGCTCTGGATCTTTGTCTTTAAATGGTTAGAATTCTAAACGACCCTCCTGGAATCCGTGATATGCACTCAGTCCATGACTATTTGATTCCAGGTCATGGCGCTCTGCTGTTATCCAGATCTGCTCAGTGATGACAAGTTCCCAGAAGACGTGAAAGACCGGGCGAGGACGGCCGAACGATCCGAGGGAAAGGTAGGAACCCTAACAGTGCTGAGTATTAATGAGAATAGGATTGGTGTGGACACTGGATAAAATATTATATGTTCATTATCAATATTATACTAATTAATTTTTACATTTGAGCCCAAAACCTGGTGAGTACTGGGCTCATTATGCTCATGACATATTTTAAATTCAAATATATAGCATTTAATTCAATTCAATTCAATTTTATTTTATTTATATAGCATTGTTTCAAAGCAGCTTTGCAATATTACATTTTAAAAGGCCAATCCCAAGTATCCATACTCATTTCTGTTGTCTGTACCTAATTCCCAGTGTTTTACACCCCTAATGGAATATATTATACTAAGTATTTGCTTGTGTCAGGTACAGCACCTTGTTCTTTTTGCATGCTGCTGTTGTGCTTAGCTCAGCTTTTTTGTTAAGTTATAACATGATTAAAATGATTGGCTGAGTACGTACTAATTAATCATCATATCCCGCTACTTTTGTCCCATTTCACCCAGTGCTTTTTCATGTTTCTTGAGGGCATGTCCTTGGTCATAAAGCTTCCTGGTAAAACCATACGAGCTTGTTGAACTCTATAAATATTGATTCAGCCACCACACAGGATTAAACTGGGAGTAAATTCAACACTGCCGATACAGATCTCCCAAACACGCCCCCGTCCTATCGCATGCTTTATCTAGGATAGAGGGGGATTCTTGGATTGGACCTTAATGCTGTGTGTGTCCTCTGCACCTCATCATGTCCCCCCTGTCTGCAATCATATCTCAAGCCCCTAAGGTTTGTGCTGAGGGGGCGAGGCTTCAAAAACGTTATTTCAGCAGTATTACACCAGTGGCTCTGCCTCCATTGCTAAACATTACCAAGGTTAATAGGATATGATGTGGAGGGCAGGAGGAAGGGGGCGAAGGTGCATTATTGTCTCATAAATCTGCAGGGCAGAACCGTTGAGGTCCAGAGCTGGGCTGCTAAGGACTGTAAGCAGCTGGTCCATCAATCCAATCCATCTACAGCTTGAGCTCCATGTCAGAATGTCTCAGTTTTATGGCAATTTTATGAAGGGTGTGTTACTAAGGGAGACAAAGGCATTCACTGTTTTAGTCCTTGTCATTAAACTAGCATCTGCTTCCGATCATACGGGCAGCTAATGCACGGTGGGGATTTTCAAACTAAAAAAGAAGTTAACACAACCTTTGCACAACACACAATTCATATAACATACCTGTTTTAATATGCCATTCAAATGTTGAATAACTTGAATATTGCCATTTAAGTTACACTTTTGTGGTACATTTTACATTCATGTCATTTAGCAGACGCCCTTACCCAGAGCTATAAACAATTAATACAGACATCCAATCCAAGCAATTGTGGGTTAAGGGTGCCCATAGGACCTTAAACACTAGGCCATCACAAAATACAGATGAATTGTTACCTCCTACTATGTCTGTGTCACTGTTGTGTAATCGTGTAAATGACCAGCGTTGGCTCTACTGGGCTTCTTTGTTTGTAATATTAGGCATAAGGAAATGTCCTCTAATTTTTGTAAACAGTATATTAGAGAACAATGGAGACGTTCAACAGAAAACAGTTATCCTTTCTGGTACAGATAGTAATATGACAAGACTTTCTGCTTCGGGTAACATCCAAATTGAAAACATGTTCTGGTTTTGCAAACTTGCAGAACTTAATTTTGCAGATACTCTTTTAAGTCCTGCGGATACAGGAAATCTGGAAGTCTGCCGTAAATCTATCTTGCTTGCAAATCTGTCCGAGCGTCTTTGTAGAAATTATGCTCTTTTCTTCCGTCGTGACTGCTTTGTTTTTCTGCACACTGATGAAGATTGTTTTAGATATACTACATGTAGAAAAGCCCTTTTCACAAACAAATCCCTTAGGAAAAATGATCAAGATTACAAAAATGGTAGTTTGTAGTAACTATGGTTAACTATGTATGAACCACTGGTAAAAATAGGCTGCGATGGCTTGGTAGTGCGCTCTGGTAAACGATTCGGTGGCAGTGTGCACTACCGGAAAAACGGCAAAGCAGTAAGCTGTCACCTTACAGTCAGAACAATTTCAGTAACAGTCGAAAAAAAGCATAATGGTACTAACAAAAAAAGATGCAGAGAAATACATGAAACTGCACAAAACTTGTTTAGCTGTCAGGGTGAAGAACTGAAAGCCCAAAATATTTTATATTTATATTTTAAATTAATATCCCCTATTTATTCCATTATTTATGAAAACATTTCAGATAACATCCATTGAATGTTAAATAATAAGTTAAAATGAGTTCCTATTCCTAAATATAAATAAAATTAATATAAATAATTTCATATTCAACTTAGTGCACTACATAGGGAGGAGGAAGTCATTTGAGACAGTACCACTAGTTATGGCTTTTGAGGAAAAAAAAGGAAACTGTCATTGCAACTAAAGTAGAATTGAAAATGCAGTGTTTCATTCAGGAGATTAAACTTTAGGAGTGAGTCTGTGAATAAAACAGTGCTTATTTCTGTTCTGATGTCTGCATGTCGGTGTCTGATTATTCTGATTACCATCAGTTGTAAGATAGACGGAATCTATGAGTAGACAAATGTGTTAGTCTCTGGAATAGTTCTCACATCTTACTCAGGGTTATTGAAAAAGAGTCAGCAGAGGGAGGACAGTTCTGGGGTATCTTTTGTGCTGCATGTACTGGACTGGAGTGTGGAAAAACATGTATGTAAAAACTAGATTATGTATATCACTATGCTGTTTCTTAATTAGTAATTTAATGGTTTTACTCCGGTAGTGTATAGTAACCATGGTTATTTTATAGTTAATCATGATTCTAATAATACTTAAAATAGCATGATTGCAGTACAAACTTTATTCAATGACACTAATAGCAAAAGCTCATTAAGTGTTTAAAATTAAATATGAAGATGGAAGTTTTATCAGTCATCATCATGTAATACTACTTCATATATTATACTTACCTAACACCGAATAAATCTGTTTAATAAACAATCTAACATTTGTATAAATAAATAAGCGTTCCAGCAGTCACTCTAATTGAATTAGTTTCAGCTAAATTTATTAGGGTAACAAAATGTTTGTCCTTTTATAAAAAATTATAAAAAACATTGTTTTCTGTCTGAAAAAAAACATAGATACCAAGCCATGATGAAACCATGGTTAAATTTCTTAAGGGATATCTGTTTCTGCTGTTTCTCAAGAGCACCTTGCTGTTCCTTACGTTTCTTTAATTGTTGTTCATACTCCGTCATGCTGGAGTTAAATAATACAGCATTAGTGTCCTGTGGTCCTGGATTGTTTGTGACATCTCCACTTGCTTGTGCAGTTTCTTTGCGGTACTGATGTTGAGGGGTTTTGACTCCCTCTAGTCTTTGCACTCATTGTTCTCTCTGATTGGTGCTGATGTTCTCTACATAAGGACTGTGGTGAGTCAAACCCTGTGATGTTAAATCAGATGATCTTTTGTGGTATCTGTTGCATTTTATTTGTACAACGACTTGAAATCAAGATAGAAAGTCTGTACTATTGCTGTAGTATTGATCCTTAATATGTAGTTTTGCACACCATAAGACTGCACAGCCATACTGAGTCCAAGTATGTCTGCAAATATACTAATATTTTAAAGTTGATTTTGAAACTCTTGCCTTTTGCACAAGAGCAAAAGTGTAGGTGTAAATGCGAGACCAAACCACGCTTATATCTATTTATATTTACAGCGTTAATAAGACATTTTTAAAAAAGAAGAAGAATAATAAGGAACATTAGGAGGAATCTCAATAGGATATTTGGGAAAAAACAGTGTGGAATGATTAACCAATTCTTCTCTTGGTAAATAGGATGTCCTGTTTCTGAGTGTTTGTGCTAAAGTTTCCATTTGATTGGTTAAACATTTCTAAATTTGGACTCACAGTGCCCTCCTCTAATAAGTTAAGGATTCTAGGTTAAGGATTCTAGAGTTAAAGCAGAAATAATTGCAACACCATAGAACATTTTGGTTTGTTACAATGCTGTTAGACGGCATCCTGCCACAGAAATGAAATCTTGAAAAACGCTGAATATAGACTCATTTTAGACATAAGATCAGGATCAGTATTAAGGAAGTAAACCACACCTGTTGATTAATTGGCCTGAATAACTGAAAGCAAAAATGTCAGTCTGTTTGTAAAAGAATTAAGTGCGTGTGCACTCACATGTGTGCTTGTGTGTTTACAAGTGGGCGATTGTGATGCGTCCGCTCTGATGAAGACTGATAAATGTGACATCGCTCTTTCTAAAGATCATTAAATGTCAGGGCCTGCAGTGGCAGCAAAGCACGCTGGCAGAAAGTCAATTTCAGCCAGCACGAACCCTCTGGCCCACATCCGGAACAGCTCCAGCAGACTACATAAAAAAGAATCACTGGCCCAGATCTGGCAGCCGGACTCAGCCCAGACCTAAAACCCCAAATCAAAAAAAGTTGGGACGGTATTAATAATGCATTTTAAAAACATAGTGTTTCTTACGTTTCCTATTACTTTTATTCCATTGTAGGCAGTAGATATTTTAATAATTGTCTGGTCAAATTCATTTAATTTGTTAATAAATATCTATACCTGCAACACATTGCAAAACAAGCTTGGACAGTGGACATTTAGCAGCAATTAATTTTTAAAAACTACATAATAATGTGATTTCAAACAGATTTTGATGGTGATTATAATCAAGATTTGGTATAAAGGCAGCATGCAGATTTTTTGGAAAGTGTTTCAGGTCTGAAATCCAGGAATGGATGTTTATTTACAAATGAAATGAAGTTGACCAGACAAAACATGAAATATCGAAAGTTCATTTTGTCTGCAATGAAATAAACAGCAAAGTAAATAGAATAGGCTATGTTTTTTATATTCATTCATCATTATTATGAATATTAATTCATATATTTTTTCTGATTTGGGGTTGTACATCCAATTTCCCAAATATCCAGGTTACATCCAACAACTAATAGATGAAGGCTTGAACATCTTTACATGAAAACAGGAATTTCAATACATGCTGACCTAAAACTCCCTTTGCACAACAATAGGTTGAATCTTTAATAACAGGAACTTTTATATCACCATTTTATAAATTCATGTTATAAATAATTTATTACAAAACAAATAGCTTCGTCAATACAAATATTATTTATTGAATCGCCAACAACGTATGCATAACATTATTATAATGTACTTTTCTTGTAATGTATTAAACATGAATACATTATTACACACGTTGTGTTTTTATTTACATTCAAAAGACAAAATGTATTATTATTGCTAAAATGTACCCGCAATTGAAGAATCCTTATAAAAAATCATTTTTAAAAAATGGTGGTTAAGGTACTTCCAAGTTGCCACATAAGGGTCCTTGACAAAGGCCCTTTAACCCACAATGGCTTGGATTATAAGAATGATTATACGAATTGGAAGCCGCTCTACATTAGTGTGTCTGCTAAATGAATGTAAGATTCATCCGTTAACATGTTCATCCAGAACTGCCTTCTCGTGCTCTTCTGAGCTGAATTTACAATCAGACCATGATTAATCTGATCTTAATATGGCTTGTTGTGTCACATCATGATATGTCAGATTTATTTCTATACCAATTTTTACAATGGAGCAGATTTACAATTTTATATTATCTTTAATGGCCAATCCCAAGGTAAAACTTAATAAACAATAAAGAAACCTCAGGAGGAGCAAGACTCAAACAGAGACACATCGTCCTTGGATGGGTCAGATGTCAATTGTAAGAATTAAACTAATTTATTTTAGCAAATAAGTTTGTAATAATAGTTCAAATAAGAGAAACTAAGTAAATATTAAGAGATAAATAAAATATTGCATGAATAAATGTGTAACAACCTCTCCATCCACTGTTGCAAGAATACCTTAATTCTAAATCATCATCTTGTCATTTGGATAATGTCCCAAAATAGTGCTGCACAAATGTCATTACTGGATGATTCACCACAATAACAATACTATCTACTCTAGATTTAGTAGTGGCCATTCAAGAATAATCATTCCATTCTCTGGCTGTACTTACATATACTGAGACTGCTCCCTTGAGCATGGTGAATGACCTCTTCATGTCAGCTGACTCGAGAAAGCTCAATATCCTATTGCTCCCTGACTGGAGTTCTGCTTAGATACTATCTCAAATGACTTACTTATAGCTCACCTCTCTACCACTGGCATTATTGTATCAATCAATACTATTCTTCTATAGCCCCTGTTTCTCAAGGTGTCCAGCAAGGCTCGGATTTAGGCCCATTGATCTTTCTAGTGTATCTCCTCCTTCTGGATAGTATTATCTTCCAACATGATCTTACTTTCCATTGTTATGGAGGTGTTCTCAAACTTTGCGTCACCAGTACTCCTAATGTAGCATTTCTACCATCCCAACTTTTAGCATGTACTGAGGATATGGAGCACTGGATGCATACCAACCACCTCAAACACAGAAAAAACTGATTTTCTCATTATTGGTACACACTTTGGATGAAGATTCTGTTTTTGATCCAGCATTAAGCTTTGAGTCCCAAATCAGTTACCAACCAATCAATAACCAACCATGTTTTTTAAATCTCCGCAATATAGTTTGCCTCCGACCTACACTGTGAGGATGCTGAAACTCACCTCAGTGATACATTATCAGCCAGTTGGAATTTTTACTAAATTAAAAATTTTATATACAGCACATTAAATAAAAATTGATACCAGCACCACTGCATAACAATGGGACCTGGTTCAGATGTCAATTGTAATGCTAATCACATAGCACCACTGTGCAAAAGATCAATCTGTCAGGGCTCAGATGACAAAATGAAAACCTTCTGCAGTTTATGTGGTACAGTTTTTACTTGAATGCTTAAGTTGTAAATAAAGACCTGTTAATTGAGGTCATAATTAAGCAACAATTAATAACCTAATAACTAGAGCAAGCAAGTACTATGTAAGACAATTATAAACACATTACTGAAGGATTAGTATTGTTTAAATATTCTTACCAATAAAATCCCAGAAAACATCAAGGTATTCTTTTTTGTCAGTATTGCACACCCCTGCCTCAAAGATGTATTCCACACACACACACACACACACACACACACACACACACTGCTTTTAGTAACGGTCAATAATTTCCCTCCTGGTCAATTTCTTGTTCTGCTTAAACTTTTTGCTTGAACTTTTATTGCACCCATCTACATTTGCAAATTCTTTATTGTACAGCCATGTTTTTGCAATCCTAGTGTTTTTATTATTTGATTACTAATTGTTATTAATTGTTGGCCTTGTTCAACTGTATTTATATTGTTAACGACGACGTAGAAAACGGCGGAGTAGTATGCGGAGACAGGCTTTTGCAAAAAACAGCAGGCAAAATCCAAAACCAGACAGTCCAGAGTCGATAACCAGAAACCACGGCGAACAGAATCCGAGAAGGATAAGACAAAGGCGAAAACAAGAAGCAGAAATGGGTCGGCAACAGTAAGTAACGCGATAACAATAACTTTCCAGAAAGGCTTTGAACTTCGGGTGAACCAAGAGACTTAGGGACGAGTGAACGAGAACGTACTGATTAAATAGGGTGTGTGGGTCTGTGGTAGTCTAGTGATTAAGGTACTGGCCTCTGGACCAGAAGGTCCAGGTTTCAAATCCCACCTCTGCCAAGCTGCTACAGTTGGGCCCTTGAGCAGGGCCCTTAACCCACAATTGCTTGGATTGTAAGGCTGTATAAGTTGTAAGTCGCTCTGGATAAGGGCGTCTGCTAAATGCCGTAAATGTAATGCGAGAGGTGAGATGAGCTGCAGGTGAACGTGATTAATATGCAGGTGATGGTGAACGTGTGTGCCTGAGTGGGTGTGGCGGTGGTACCACGCAGGTGTGGTCGGCCAAGCAGAGCGTGGGTGTGGCATATATAACCTTTGTATAGTTACTTGTTTTTTTATATTGTCCAGGTACTGAGAATTTGCCTTGTTTTTGGCTCAGATTGTCTTGTCTTGAATTTGCTACCAAGGATTTTCCTAATAGCTGTACAAGTATAGCTGTTTGTACATGACAAAGAAACCTTGAACTAAAAACCAGTTGAATTTAATATGAATTTTATATGATGCAAAATTAGCCCATAGCTCATAACAACACAAGGCATGTTCCAAGTCTAAAGCAGATCTGGCCTGAGAGCACCTTGGGCTTATTGACTGCCAATAAATTATTTAATCCCCATGGCTTTGACATGTTTTTGCAAATGTAATGCCTAATTGTGAAAAAAAAGTTGCAAAAATAAAGCATAGCATTTCCAGATGATCCACTAGTGTTTTTATCTCTCTTTACTCAGGTATGTTACCCTTGTAGCAGAACCAAACAACCCAACACCATACACGGATTCATTCTATTAAATACTGTATAAAACATAAATAGATTATAGTGTATTGAAGAGTTTAATTGTTTAGTTGTTCAGATGAATTTCTATTTTGAGCAATAGTGAGGGAACAGGGTTAATGAGTTAGCAGTAAGAAATTAGCATTGTATTAAAGAATAATTACTTTTTATTATCATTTATGTATAGTATTTTAGCTCTCATTTATTGCTATTGTTCACCTAATGGGCTCTTAAAGAAGGGTAAGGAAATGGATTCCTAATTACGCTGCTCAGTCAGTCATGAGTTCCTGGAGCACTAACCTGACTAACTAACATATCTGTATTCTATAGTCATAAATACACCATTTAAAGTTTTTCATTTTAAGGTACTAATAGAGGGTTAATTATCAGTGCATGAATATTTTGATAGGAAATGAATGATCTTCAAGTCATAACGAGTAAGAAAATCATGGAGGAAACATCTGAGGATTATACATGACGAATCATGTTAACTGGATTAATATTTTTTATTAGGACAATTAATTTATAACATAAGGAACACACATATATGTTCAGAATTACAAACCCAAAGTGGGGATGGTATTAAAAAGCAGTGTTTTTAACTTTGAGTTTTATGTCACTTCAGACTGTATGAAATTGAGATATTTTATGTTTTATTTTAACTTTTCGTAATAAACATTCATTTATAATCATTCATTTCAAGCCAGCAGAAAAAAAGTTGAGGTGGTGGCAATATAGGGCGGGTAATGAAGTAAAAAAGACACAATAATAATTTGATTTCAAACAGCTGATTTGAATCATGGTTTGGAACAAAAGCAGCATCCAGGACAGCAAAGATGGGCAGATGACTTGACAGGTGTACTTCCCACCGTGAAGTATGGAAGAGGAGGTGTGATGGTATGGGGTGCTTTGCTGGTGACATTGTCGGTGATTTATTTAAAATCCAAGGTACCACAGCATTCTCCAGGGAACAACATTTGTTATTAAACAGGACAATTATCCCAAAACACACCTCCAGGCTATGTAAGGGGTATTTGTCAACAAATGAAACTGGTTAAAAACAATGTTTCTAAAATAAAGACGGAAAGGGAATTACATATTACTTTTTCTGCAGAGCATAATATCATTCAATGATTTAAATCTAACGTGATCTCTGATCCCACAGACAGCACTGCATCATTCATCAAAAGCTGATAAAAGCACATGGGCAATGAATTACTTTAGCAAAACGCTACTTTACTCAAATACTGCAATACAGTATGGCATTCATAAATACCACTTCAAACTTTACTGTGCAATAAAGAAGCCTTGATTAAACAAACAAAACAATTCCTCAATTACTGGCACCCCTATTAAAATGTAACTTAATATGTGAATCTTTTTATTTATATTTTATTTGTAATATTTAAGTATCAAAAGTGGTTTAGAACTATCAGTTTTATGGTGTATGATGTGACACAGGGTCCACATTTCCTTAGTCTGCAGATGCACGTGCAGAATTTGATAGTTTCCTCTGACAGTTTCTGCTGCAGTTGGATCTGAAGATGGGTGCCACTTATTTGTATGAAGAATCCGTATAAGAGATGACTTGCTAACACCACATTCTGACACCACCAAAACCATTGTTGAGACTGTCTCTAAATTTGGTTATTAGGAAAATTGGTGATCTTTCTGGGAAGTCTGTTGCTATGATACAATAACTGTGTTCCCTGGATATCAGAATCATCAGTTACATCTTCTGTTACCTGTGAAGAACAACACAAGTTTAGAACTTTCTATGTTGATTAGTTTTGAACTACATGAGATATTGCAAATCTGATTGTACCAATCGATTTCAGAGACATTTCTGATCTTCTCTGATATGCTACTTAATCACTATCCCATTGGATAAGAACTTGCCTTTGATCTAATATGGAGACTTTTAAGAGAGCAGCCATGTTCCGGACATAGCCTCGAAGATAAGTCCCCTTCAGCCATTACTTTCTAGGGAATTCAGATACCTTTTGTTTCTGAAATAAAAGGATGTCTTGTCAGATTAGACTTACTCTGTACATACATATGCAGTTTATTTGTATATATGTCTATATGTCAAAAGTTTGGACACACCTTCTCTTTTTTGTCCTACAATGTAAATTAATACTGAAATAATGCAGAAAATAAATAAACTTATATGGAACCATGTAGTCAACTTAAAAGTGTTTACTTTGATTGCAGCTTGCTCTCATTCTCTCAATTCGCTTCATGAGTTAATCACCTGAAATGTATTTCCAACAATCTTAAAAGAGTTCCCAGAGGGGCTGAGCGTTTGCTGGTTGCTTTGCCTTCGCTTTGCAGTCCAACTCATCTCAAAGCACATAAATTGGGTTTAGATTAGGTGATTGTGGAGGCCAGGTTATCTGACGCAACAAATGTCACCAGCAAAGCACCCCATACCATCACACTTCCTCTTCCAATCTTCACAGTGGGGACTACACCTGTCAAGTCAGGTCAGATTTATTTATATTGCATCTTTTACAATGGGACATTGTCTAAAACCAGCTATACAATATTACATCATCCTAAAAGGCCAATCCAGTGGTATTTAGGGGAAAACTCTGCTAATCTTGTAACGAAGAAACCTTGGAAGACTCAAAAAGGGACCCATCCTCCTTGGGTGGTTTAGATGTTACTTGAAATGATTACATGTAAAAAAATATGCATATCAACATATTTCATACGATACACGGAGTCACTTTAGGTTTAGTTCTAAGCAGGAAGTCTTGGAGGCATATCGTCCCCTGAGAACTGAAGGATGGAGAGATTAACAGCCCTCTGGTGTGGCCCAGGCATGGTGGGACTGGTTTCTGTTGACAAAAGTCAGTAGAGTGATGCTAAAGTGGAGGAACAGCTTAGTGTGTGGGGCCAGAACTGGTACTGGTAGATTAGATTTGAGAGAAAAGAGAAAATGTAGTTACTTGATTAAGAGCATGGAGTCTATTAACAATCACTGATGTCATGTGCAGTATGAAACTCTGGCAGCATCAACTATAGCAGCATAAGTAAAAAGAGGAAAACCAATCAAATATGTTGATGGTGGATTAAATTAGAATTCTGTACTTAATTCAAAACACAAAAAAAGGCAGCGTTCTAGACGGAGGTAGTCTGTGGGATCTTTAAATATTGTGTGACATTTGGACAGAGAATTTTATTAACTTGTCCTACCAATGAGGAAAATTGATGACGAACGTAATTTCCAATATTTTTGGATGTCTGCCAGGGTATTTGATAACATACTTTGCCGGGTAGCCTCACCCATCAGGCATTAAAAACTCGTACAGTGCACCTGTGAGTGAGGCAGAGTGATTAGCTGTCACCATCCGCTTCCTCGCTTCAGGAATGAGCCAACAAGCTCTGGCAGCAAGTTTTAAGTTGAGTTCTGCAACTGTGAGCTGCATTGTGAAGAAGGCATGCTAATCTCAAAAAGGGTTGGGCTTTCCCAAATGGTGTACAGTGGGAAGTATTTAGGAGACAGTTCTGTGAGCTATGGAATCCCAACTGTGTCGGGGCAGTTGAATGGAAGTGGTCACATCTTGCACTGCCCCCACGGTTACTAGTGGTATTGCTTCTCCCAGTCCGCATCCATAAGCTTTTAGAAAACGTGCAAGATTACATACGAAATGAAGGCAGAGTCCGTACAGAAGGCTCTGTCCATATCTGTATTTAACGTTAAGCATAAATGAGCCTTAAGAGTTCACTCAGACCATGTAGAGCCTTATATATTACAAGAAGTATTTTATAATCAATGTGGAATTAACTGGTAACCAGTGTAAAGACGACAGAACAGGACTGATATGATCACATTTTCTAGTTCTAGTTATTGCTAGTTCTAGTACTAGTTCTAGTTAACACTGCTGCGTACTGCACTAGTTGTAGTTTATTTAGAGATTTACTAGAACATCCAGTGAGTAAAGCGTTACAGTATTCCAACATCGAGGTTATAAATGCATGAACCAGTTTCTCAGCATCTTGAAAATAAAGGCTATTTCTAAGTTTAGCGATGTTACATAACTGAAAAAAGCAATTCTTGTGATGTTGTTAATGTGCACGTCAAGGGAGAGATCTGAATCAAATGTAACACCTAAGTTTTTTAC